>CAJVPK010000045.1:0-84897 GCA_910592015.1 Diversispora eburnea | reverse complement strand
TAATTTATCTTTGTTTTCTTCAAAATATTGATTTATTTTTTTTGGATGATTATTTGTAATTAATTTTTTATATCTATCTACTGTTTTATAAAATACTGAAATATCAAGTCTTGTCATTATATCAATATATTCTACAGATGCTTCACATAAAAATAAATAAAGATCAATTTTCAATTGAAAAGAATTATTAAATTTATTTCCTAAACCAGTTAGTAAATAACAAAATCCAATAAGAAACTTTTTGACATTTTCTAAATTATATGTTGATTTATTAGAAGGTAAAAAGATATCAACTAGTTCATTGAAAAATCCTTTTAATTTTGAATTATTTTGTTTAATTATATTTTTAAAATTTTCAGGATCAAGTTCAATATCTAATTTTAATTGTCTTTATCTTATATATAAAATTTTAAATAATAATTTAATTTTTTCACTAAATTTATTTAAATTATTTTTTTATATAAATTTAATTAATTTTGTATTTCTTTTATTTTATTTATTAATATATTAAAATTTTCATTTGATATATATTTTTATCATTATGATAATTAATATATTATCTGACCAATGATCAAAATTTATATCAATATTGTTAGTTGAATTTTTTAAAATATCAGATAATTTAAATTCTATATATTCATCTTCATCTATAATATTATAAATTTTTTCAAAATCTCCTGATTTTCATTTTTTAATAATATTTCTATTTGATTTTACAATTGATAAATAATGTGAATGTGAATAACAAAACTAATTATTAATTTGAAAATAATTATATACTTCATATTTTTATTTATTATGGCTTTATTTTTAGCAAATTCATTAAATTTTCTAAATGGATCTTGATTTTCACAATTTATAATAGAACATGAACCAATATTTTTGGGTTTTGGTATTTTATATTAAATATGAAATTGAAGATTTTATTTATATTTGTTAATTTATTTATTTTATTTTATACTTTACAAATTTACTTGTCATTTTATAATTTTTTATAGTATTAAAAATTATAAAAAAAATTATCCTTATTAAAAAAGACAAAAAAAAAATATTATTTAATAAAAATAAAGATTATTTTCTTGTTAAAAAAACTTTAAGTTAATTAAACAAAGAATAATTTTTTTTTATTAAAAATAAAAAAACGTTCATTTTTTTAATTAAAAATATATCATGTGTAATATCATGTGCAATGATTTTCAACCAATAAAAATTAATTTTTTATGTGATGATCCCCTCATAAATCACAAATTTTAACCTATAAAATCAAATGTCCACTATGTTTCTGGTGGCTAAGTAAATTTTTAACACCCAGTTCTAACAAAATATATACAAAAAAATAAACAAACTACTATGTAAACCCATCAAAAAATTTCAAATAATTAACATTTGCTTATTTATAATTGCGAAGTAATTATTTTGTTTATTTTTTAAAAAATATAATATATTGGATCTAGACAAGAAAGAAGGTTAATAATATAGTTCAAAAGGGGAGTAGGTAGATAATACTTCATTGTTTTATTAGTTTTGATAATTTTCTGGTATTTTCAGGTACTAAATATTACTTTTGGTTACTTTTAAAACTTTTTTTGCAGTGAAATCAGTTAAAATGAATAATGCAGTACCGTTTATAGATCTAGACAAAAAAGAAGGGTAATTATATAATTTAAAAGGGGTTTACAGAGTAGTAGGTAATACTTATTAGTTTAGATGATTTTCCAGTATTTTTAGGTATTGACTATTACTTTTTTGGTTATTTTTAGAACTATTTTTTTGCAGTAAAATCAGGTGGTGCAATACTTTTATAATCTAGATGAGAAAGAAGGGTAATTATATTATTTTAAAGGGGTCTACAGAGTCATAGGTGGATAATACTTTGCCTATTTTATTAGTTTAGATGATTTTCAAATGTTTTTAATAGGTTTTTATTGTTTCAAGGGAACTATAAACAAGTGGAATCTGTGCATTAAAGAAAATTATTTAAAAGGTTTTGTTAATTACATTATTTATAGATATTATTTTTTTTTGTATATATTATTTTATTAATAATTATCAAATTTGAAATGAAACTGACAAATATTATAATAAAAAAAATAAATTAAATTATTACCAACAAATAAATATTTTATAAACTATTTATAAAATTTTTTAAAAAAAAAACATTTAATGTATTTATTGTATTAATTTAAATTATATATTGAATGGTTATTATAATAAAATTTATTTAACATTTGTTAATAATTAATTTAAATATAACTTGATTTGATTGGCTAATATAAAAATACAGGGGTTTTAAGAATATTAAGGACCCTTATAAAAAATAGGGACTTTTGAATCAGCCGATATGATTATGATCTTAATATTATTTTCGTTGGCTCTACGAAAATGATATCTCAATATATTAGAATGTGCCGTAAATGATTTTTCCCTATTTTCAACTTCAATGATTACACATTTAATAGTTCAATAAAATATTGAGATATGTCAAAAAAATTTAAAGACCTTTTTTCTGATTATATAAAAGATCGAGATTCGGAAAAAGAGATGATTGTCTAGGAAAATTGCAGTTTTGTGTTACAGATGTGTGTGTTCCATATATCAATTTTTTATTAATATTTTATTTTTTCTTTTATCCATACTGTCGCAAAATTTATTATTTAATTTTTAAACCATTGTAAATAAATAAAAAAGTTTATAATTCAACATTCAAGCAAAACTATTATTTAGAGAAATGTCCCTGTCAAATCTAAATAATGCTCTTGCATTAAGGTTACGAGGAGAAACTTATAAAAAGTTAATGAAGCATCAATAGATTTTAGTAAAACATTGGAAAAAAACCAAACAATGCTCTTGCATTAAGATTACGGGGTGAAGCTTATCGAAAGTTAAAAAAGTATAATGGAAACTTATCAAAAGTTAGAAATGTATAATGAAGCATTAATAGATTTTAGTAAGGCACTAAAACAAAAACCAAACAATGCTCTTGCATTGAGATTGCGAGGAGAAATTTATCAAAAGTTAAAAGAGCATGATGAAGCATTAACAGATTTTAATGATTTATTAGAATTAGAACCAAATAATTATCTTGCATTAAGATTACGAGGAGAAACACATCAAAAGTTAGAAGAGTATAATGGAGTATAATGGAGTATTAACAGATTTTAATAGTTTATTAGAAATAAACCAAACAATGTTCTTGTATTAAGATTACGAGGAGAAACTTATAGAAAGTTGGAAAGTGATTATAAAGCGTTAAAGGATTTTAATATTTTATTAGAGATAGAACCAAATAATGCTCTTGCATTAAGATTACGAGGAGAAACATATCAAAAGTTAGAAATTTATAATGAAGCATTGAGAGATTTAATAATTTATTAGAATTAGAACTATATAATTATCTTGTACTAATATTGCGAGGAGAAATCTATCAAAAATTAATAAAGCGCAATGAAGCATTAATAGATTTTATAAATCTTTGGAAATTCAGCCAAATAATCGAGATTTACATAAAATAATTATTGACATGTATAATGAAACATTGGAAATGGAGTCAAATAATGCTCTTACACTTAAATTACGAGGAGAAACAAATCAAAAGTTAGAAAAGTTTTACGAAGCATTAACAGATTTTAATAAATTATTTGAATTAGAACCAAATAATGCTTTTGCATTAAGATTGCGAGGACAAACATATCAAAAATTGGAAAGATATAATGAAGCATTTATGGATTTTAATAATTTATTAGAAATAGAGTCAGATAATGATCTTAACCTAGATATACATGACAAGTATGATAAAATATTAGAAATAATGCTCTTGCACTAAAATCACGAGGAAAAACATATCAAAAGTTAGAAAACTATGATGAAGTGTTAATAGATTTGATAATTTATTAGGATTAGAACCAAATAATGCTCTTGCATTAAGGTCACGAAGGAAAGTCTATCTAAAGTTAGAAAATTATAATGATGCGTTAATAAATTATTAGAATAGAACCAAATAATTATCTTGCATTAAGATTACGAGGAGAAACATATCAAAAGTTGGAAAACATAATGAATCATTAACGAATTTTAATAAAGTATTGGAAATAGAACCAAATAATATTCATGTATTAAGATTACGAAGAAATAAATACAAAATACTAAAAAATATAAAGAGTCACTTGATGATTTTAATAGAATATTGAAAATAAACCCAGATGATATTTTTTTATTAAATCTAATAATAGAAACAGAAAAAAGCAAAAAGCAATCAATAAATGATACCAGGACACCGATATCAGTGGCGGATTCAGACCAGAAATTACTGTTGATACACCAGAGGTATTTGATAATTTAATAAAAAATGTTGGGATTCAAATCCAATTAATAGACCTAATATAACAGAAATTAGGGAGCAATTTATAAATGGTGTTGGAGAAAAGAAAATGAAGAACAATTTATTGAAGCTGAAGACTCAAGAAAAACTTGAGTAAAATTTAAGCTTTTAGGAGAACGGGAAGGAATTAATTGTACAAATTATCATCCAGAAGCCATTTATAGAAGCAGACCTTTAACCCCTTTAGTTATTTCTCATTCAAGTCAAGCAGGTTATGAGATTAATGAGAATGAATTTCGATATTGAAATGATTTTGTGATTTTCCATTCTTTAATAAAATAGTTTTTATAAGTTATTGTTTTGATTTTCTTGTGTCTTAAGAAGAAAAAGATGATAATTTATTAATTTGAGCACGTGAAATTTAAGTATTTTCGTTTTTTTTATAACATTATCTGTTATTTTTTTAATGATAATTTGATTACGTCACAAGAAAAAAGTATTTTAAAAATAATTGATTCGACCGATTAATTATTCTATATACAGCAATTAATATTATTACGACAACAGATTATTCCAATGAAAATGACGAAGAGGAGCTCACCTTTTTCACTTCTCTATATTCCTAAATTCATTACGATTTATGTATAAACATTTATATAGTATAAATTACTATTATTTTTTATATCGAAGTGTAAAGATTACCTCATAATGAAAAATAAAAATTGCTAAATTATAATTTTTTAATAAAAAGAGTCCTTAAAGTGTAATCTTTTCCAGTTCACCCAGAATTGTTCCCGCCTTTTCCCTAATTTTTTCAAAATCAAGTTCGTAATTGTCTTCAGGAGTAATTTCATCCCTTCCTTCGAATGACAATGGAATATAACTTTCAGCAAGACCAAAAAATTCTGCACCTTTACAATATACTTTTTCGTCATATCTATTCTTATCATTAAGATAGATTCTTAAATATTGCTTAATTAAATCATCACGTTCACCTTCAGAATTGGCAATTTGTTCGAGTATGTCTTCGTATACTAAAAGTACGGTTGCACTTAATTTGTATGGTGGTTTTGTAACATATTTGTATTGATCTTCGCTGAGTACCCATCCGGACAATAAGAAATAATCTTTCTCCCCTCCACGATAAACCATAAGACATTGGTACGATGTGTGATCAATTACAAGATACACACTTTGATTTTTATACGTTCCAAGGTAAACATTAACATTATTTTCATTTCTGTTAGTAAATTCTTGAAGTGTTTCTAGAAGTTTTTCCCGATTTCGACTATTCCAGTTATCATCTTGATTGAATCCCCAATCGGTTTTGTGACGACTAAATAAGTGTTGCAATCCTTTTTTGACATAATGTACACGAAACTTGTCAAAATGTGCAAAATCCGGGTTGAGTACATTCAAGTGTGCATAAGTTTTATGCACATTATAAGATTCGTATGTATTTAACCTGATTTGATTTTGACCAGATACGGTTCCAATCCAATGTGTACCAGTAAAAGAATATCGACCATCGGTTAAAGTCTCACGATGGCTATGATTAGAGATATAAAACCAATGACCATTGAGCCAATCTGTATTTTCTTTACTGTTATTCTCATAAAGTCCAATCCAGTCCCACTTTGATGGCGTAATAATGGACCATTCAAATTCGAGATATCCTGATTTTATAATGCACTTTAGGTAACGAATTTCTCTTTCTTCTGATTCATCCATAATTCTTTGGACATGAATGTTTTGTTGATCTTCATCCATGAACGTAATCATTTGAAAATAAAGTGGGTAGAAGAAAATTTCTGAGTGAAAAAATTTTCATTTATATTAGAATTGTCATTGGATTAGTATCCCACCTCTAAAAATAGATTTTTTATTTATCACCAGCGTCACGGTCACGTGGTTGAATTAGTTAGTATATTGAGGTGGCACGAAATTAACCGAAATCACGGGAGATGACAGGAGATGATGTGTCACTGTTTGGATGAATTATCCTTGTGCTTCATCCTTCATCCAAGATAATTGTTTATTCATCCTCCGTGATTATGGATGATGAAGGACGAAGGTAAATAAAGGGTAAGATATAAAATAGCTGCGGAAAAGGGAAGAAAAACGAGAGATTCCTTTATTATTTTTATTTCTTTCTTTATATTTTTGTAATAATTTCAATAATAATAAATATTTAGTGTAGCGGAATAACAAAAGTGATAAGATACGCCAAAGCAGTAATATATTGCTTTTGTCATATTCCGATATTAAGCATTAATAAAATTTAATAAACTATTTCTTTTTATTTCTTGGCAAGTTACATCAAAAGTCTATTCAGTTTTGGTAGTGTGCAAGCGGTAATAAAGATACTTTTACTCCACTTGCTCATTGTACTTTCAGATATTACACGACGTGTAATACACGTACTATATAATCGTGATGTTAGTAAGCAGGTTTAGATCGACTGATTGCCTGACCTTACTACTGATAGAGATATTTTTGTTGTGTAATACTGTAAATTTGAGACTAATTGAACTAACTTTCCCTTTAGTTCTGCACAGACCGTGACAATATGTGAGAAAATTAGGTCGCACGAAAAATACTATCTGCCAATAACAGTTACAAAATTAATGGGCATTAGGCATTATAAAAATCCAAGATCTGTTAAAGTTAATTTAATTGGTTAAAATTTCAATTATAATTTTGGCCGAAATCTTTTATAACTTTGGCCAAATTCATAACGCCGGCCCAAATTCGGTTAAAATTGAAGAATTCAAGTTTTAATTAATACCGATTTCCATTTATCATGTCTCATAAATTAAGTGATACAATATTTCAGGTCTAGAAGGTGATTATCCAAGTGTTATTTCGGCGAGTGTTTTATATTCTTTCCAATTAATCAGAAGCCCAAAGTTACCGTACTTTCAACAATGTTAAATTTTGACAATGACAAATTTACATTAATTTCTCAAGAAATTAACCCAGAAAGCACTAGTAAAGACATAAGAGACAATAAAAACAAAGTGGAAAATGAAGTAAATAGTGAAGTAAATAGCGAAAATTCATTTTTGAAATTTTTTTTATGAATCAGAAAATGAATTAGACAAAAATCGAACTATTTTTGATTTTAACAATGAACTTTTTACCCAAATTATTAGTGAAAATGAAGAAATAGCGATATCGAATTATATATGAGTGAATATGATAATGATATTGAAGCAGAATTAGAATTAGACAGTAGTAATAATAATGAACAAAATTTTGATTATACGTGTGATAAAGAAATTAATGAACTTATACCAGATAATGAAGAATTAATTAATAAAGGAAAAAAATATATAACGTGCAAACACCTGTTTTGCAAGTAATACTTTGTGTAATTATTGATAATATTCAAGGCACAATTAAAAGATGAGGAGCAACATATAAACTTAGAAAATTACGAAATTTATATGGAACATGGCAAATTAATCGAGATACAGTTAAACAAGTTAGAGGTTATTCCGAGTTAGGAGTTTGTAATTCACAGTTTTTATTTGATCAAAATCAAATTCATAATCCTAAAGACAAAAAAATTAAAAAATTTTAATGATGCAACAATCCAACATCGAAGATGTATAGGCTGTGGAAAATATTTAACTTTTTTTTAGCCGTGGTTGGTTAATGGCTGAAATATACAAGTGCTTTGTAATAGTTTAGTGTACTGCAATTCATTGAAACAATCTTCTATAGATTCTTTAATGTTACTTAGTATCATTCCTATCAAAACTTTAGTAAAAAATTTTCATATGTAAGAACCATTGACAATTATTTTCAGGGAGTTTTTTTTTTTTAATTTTAATAAATTTCGGTCGTTTTTATTCACGTCTAATTAAAGTCAAAATTTTCACTAGATACTATGAAAAGTGCTTTTTATTAAAGTTGTAGATATTGTTCTTGGATACAATTTCATATAAGATATCTATCTTTAAAATCCATCGAGTTCGGTATGGTAACGTTCAAAGATTAAATTTTTATTTTTTGTCAATTTTATTTGAAGCGTAATTCTCCATCCGTTGCGTCAATTAGAATTTTAACTTTAGTGATTTTTTTATTAATTTTTATTTGTCCTGTGACTTTTGATACCCACTGTATAGTAATTGAATTTTTTCAGAAAATTAGTTAACAGCAATATCATTTTTACTGGTATTATTTATTCTACTTTGGCAGTGCCATAATATTTGCAATATTGTTATTATAAATAGATTCTGTGAAAAAAATAATCTTTATTTTTTAATCAATAATATTATGTTACTAAAATGTTATATGATTGTTTTCCATAGTCATAACATTGTAAAATCTAATTTTTACAATAATTTATAATTATAATTTGCCAACTATTTAATGTGTTTGTTATTTGTTAAATAAAATTTTAAAGAAATAAGATATATTTAAATTACTAGGATAACAAATCATAAATTAAATTATTTAAAGACAGTATCACTTGCTTTTATGAATTATACTTTTTATTTTTCCTCTGTTAACATATCATCCATGTTTCTGGATTTCTATATAGAAATTTGAATTTAATTAGAACATGGCGAGATATGCCACTTGTTGATAATGATCTTATAGGTTAACCACTATTATCTAAATTAAAATTTAAATTTACTACTACTCAACTCAAGTTAAAACAACCAATCCAAAACATGGACCATTATTATTTTAGAATTGCATATTTGATATCATTTACTCTGCTAAATTATTATGCTAAAGGATTATGACCTCCAATAATTTCAACAGTTCCTTTTCCTTTTGCCACAACGACCGTACGAGCGTGAATATTCCAAATATTTGTGGAGAAAACTACTTTTTAGTTCCACGCAAAATTAATTCAGCGAATAAGTAGTTGTTTTACGGACGGTAAACCCAACTGAAATTTCTGCAGTATGATCTTCAGAAATGTAGTTGAAAAAGTTTCTTTTGGTTCATTTGTACAAGAAGGTAATTCTATAACAAAAACTGATCTTGCTGGTGAGATAATTGTTCTACTGGTCGTTAGGAGCTATTAGATGCTAATTCAAAGTTGTTTATCAATAACTTTTTTATAAGGTTTAATTGAATCTCTGACTTTGTCAACTGAAAGTGAAAATAACGAAAAAGTGGTAAGCATTGTTGTAATGTAATTTTTATTATGAGAAAATTTTCCTTGTCCATTCTTTAAGGTTGGTAGAAAGGGTAGTATTCAGAACAATTCTAACTTGATAACATAATCCAATTTTAACTTCTTTCATTTGCAAATCGAC
This sequence comes from Diversispora eburnea, assembly GCA_910592015.1. NCBI lineage: Eukaryota > Fungi > Glomeromycota > Glomeromycetes > Diversisporales > Diversisporaceae > Diversispora > Diversispora eburnea. The sequence continues at coordinate 75,297 of CAJVPK010000045.1, read as the reverse complement.
ATTGTCATTCATTCGTTTTTATTATTTATTAATTTAATTCATCATCTTCTTCTAATAATGACAATACAATCGACTAACATTTAGATTTATATATCTTCATGTTCTTATAGCCTTCGAAATTCGATTAGCCTTCGAAATTCGATTTAAGTACTTAATCTTCTGGAATTACTTCTATTTCTTCTACTTCTCCTGCTTCTACTACTTCTACTAGTTCTATTGTTTTTTCTGCTTCTTCTAATTCTACTTCTTCTATTTCTACTTCTTTTACTTCTACTTCATCTATTTTCTACTTTTTCTACTACTATTTCATCCATAAGTTCTAATAGTTATTCTAATTCATCTCCCATTTTTTTAGGCTTTTTTTCGAGTTTGGAAGCAGGGCCTTCAGAAAAAGTTTTCTTGGTAATTTTGTACGAGGACGTAATTCTATTACCAAGGCGGATCTTGATGGTAAAATAATTGATTTAACTGGTCGTTCAGGAACTGATAGATGTTGAATAATATCTTCCCAAAGTTGTTTATCAAGAATCTTTTTATAAGGCATAATTTTATCAAAATTTCTGTATTTGAAATATGGAAATAGCGAATAAGTGGTAAACATTGTTATAAAGTGGTTTTAACGTAAGAAAATTTCCCTTGGACCATTCTTCAAGGTTTTTAGGGAGAGTATTATTCTGAGCAATTCCCATAATCCCAAATTTTAACTTCTTCCATTTGTAAATCATCTCGCTTGAGAAGGGATACTAATGCAGACTCAGGAAGAAAAGTGGAATCCGAGTTTTCAAAAGTAAGACTTGGATGCTTTACAATAATATAATTATAATAACTTTCTAAAATTTTGAGGTTGTTTTTGTTAAAAATGGTATGATATATATGAGAAAAGTATGTTTTTAACCAAGAAGCTTTAGTATCAACGAGAAGAGTTTCTAATTTGTTGGTTAATTCATCAAGTTCAAATTAATTAGCAGCTAACATTAAATCAAAAATAAATATTGTTTCTATTACGTTCTCCAAATTAACAATTCCCCCATAAATATAACTACATAAAATAATAAACAAATATATAAAATGATCATAATAATAAAATATAAGCGAAGGTGCTTTATTATTGATAATAACTTACTTGAGAATGATATCAAAAATTTGAGCAGATACACTTGACTTAATAATGGTCTTAATATTATTTTCATTTTTGTTGAATATTTTCTAACTCTTTACGGAAATATAGTGATCGATATTTTAATATGTTTGAATGTGCCGTAAATGATTTTGCCATATTTTCAACTTCAATTATTACGTTATAATCATCTTTATCATTGAGGAGCTCAATTAAGTTTTGAGATAACTTGTCAAAATTTTAAAGACATTTTTATTTTTGCAAATTGTTGAAAACAGACCGACTTATGACAACTTTTATCATTTAACCGTTTATAACTTTCTTGTCCCTCCTTTTTTCTTATTAAATGGTTGTATTGCATTTGATAATGCTTATCTCAACAGTTTTGTGTTACCGATTCTAACTAAAAAATCAACTACTGAAAACAGTAACGATGATATTATAAAGTAAGTGCTACTTTAATAAATTTATTGAATTTTATTAAATATTAAAATATTGATCCTTCCCGGTTAAAATTAAATTTTTCAAAAATTTATAACTCAAGTTTTCAAGTACTTCAAATTTATTGCAATGATATCACGCAAAGCATCCTAACTTTAATTTTCGAATCAATACTGTTACCTCTGATTTTATCTTTATTTTATTAATTATTTTTATATTTTATTTTTATATATTTTATATCATATATTTGTTATTTTATTATTTATTACTATTTATTATTCATTTCTTATTATTATATATATAGTATTACAGTAGATCAATTTAATACAAGCCAGAGTACAAGTTAATATCTCAGTTAAAGTACAAGTTAAATTAATAGTCGAGGTACCAGTTAGGATATTAACATAGATACTAGTGAAGTTTACAATCAGATTACAAGTTAATTTAGCAGTTAAATCTATAATGTATATAAAGGCCGAGAATTCCCTCTACTCAGTCTTCAGTTCATCCTAGTTCTCTAAGTTTTAGTTAGTTTTTAGTTAGGATTTGTTAAGTAATAAAGTTAATATTACAAAATCCTTAGAGTTCCTTGTTTATTGTATTCTTTTGATAATTGATAAACTGTTTGTTCCTATTAACAAGTCTTCATACCACTGTTAATAGTTAAATACACCTCTTTCATAATTGATCATATATAATTCCTTTTACGCATAAACTCTTTTATTGTGATTATTTTATCTTGAGATTAGTATTTTTATAGTTTTATATAGTTTTGTTTATTAGTTTTAGTATTATTTTACCCCGTTGTCTTTGTAAATTGTAGAAGGTTTAACAGATAACAATACTCTTCCAGAAGCAGCTTTAGTATCTAGAATCCAAAATTTGAGATTATGTGAATTGCTCAAAATAAAATTTTGCATTGATGATTGGATTTCTAAAGATTTTCAAATTCTTAAAAATAATTTGCTATCCTATATTCGATATTTTCAAATTTCCAGTGAAAAATATTGTAGATAATTATATCAAAAAAATTTTGATAAAAAATTATGAGCTCATATTTTATGGCATGGCTCCTAAAAAGTTATCACTTCAAAACATCTTGGATTTATAAGAAAGAAGTGATATATGATGTCAACAATAACCCATATTAATTCAATCTTAAACTTCGTGGATGCAGAGATGGATTTAAAAAAGAAGTATTTTAGAATTTATGTGATCTAAAAATAAATATCAAAAATTCTATTATTAGTCGTGTAAAAACCTATTTTAATTATTATAATTTATTTATGAATGGAAATCAATCATTTTACATTTATAAAATTAAAGTTATAAAAACCAATCAAAAAAACAAATGGTAATTTTTAATTAAAATAAATATTTGAATAATATATAACGATAGCTTTTTATTAAAACCATTGAACGACTTATTTTATTTTATTTGAAATTCTTGTGTAGCTAGCAGCAATGTATTTTCATTAGATAAGTAAAAATCTCCGATGTGAAGTAAATTTCATAAATTTGCATCATCGCTAGTTGATCTAACAGCTAATGGGTTATTAAAACTATTAAAACTATAGAGAATTAAAATTAAAGACATGTATATTTATTGTAAGAATAAAATAAAACATAATTTTCATTTTTAATTCTATTTCGAATTGTGAAATAAATGTGTGAATATATCTATGTTAATATGAGAAATAATGAATATGACATCACAATATAAAATATGCAAGAATAAGGTTGAGCCTTTTTCATTTTGACAATTTTCCTTCGATTAAATCATAATTCAAGTATTTCTTTTTCAACAGATTCAACCAAATCTATCATGTTCCTTTTTTAATGTCATCTTATCTCCGGCTAGAGTCAGCCGATTAATATCCGGATTCATGAAAATGGATAATATTCTACATTATCCTTATCGAAATCTATCCCATGACTCTTTTTACTATCATATTCAATAACAAAAATGTCAGAGTCACGGAAGTCTGAAACAATATTTAAAGTGTATATGCAAGACAGCTTCTTTAATGTCATTTATAATTTTTTAAACCTCATTATAACCCAAATTATCACAATTTCATAGCTTTTTGCCCTCAACACATTTCATAACTATCACATGAAATCCAAATCCCAGATTTGAAGCAATTAACAGTTCTGGTACTTTTTCAATTTTATAACATACTGTGTGTGCATGTGCATTGTACATATCTGAAAACTTAACTGACCATTCTTTGTCTCAGCCAAGTGATTCGGGCTAAAGGGTTTAGGAGGTTTAGGAGGGTTTAGAATACAATGGGCTATGGGCGAAACTTTTATTTACTTACTTAGGTTTAGGACTATTAACCTAGGTGAAAAGAAAAGAAAATTAATAATAAAATTAAAAGATAAAAAAATATAGGCAGATTTAGGATGGTTTAGCCCAAATCATTATCTCAGCCTTCCATAGAAGTCATTAGAAAATTTTTCTTTGTAGATGAATTCTCCAACAATTTCAATGTTATGAATATTGAGGAAACCGTTGAAAATCTACAATATTTGTAGTAGAAAGTGACAGTGAATTATAATGTTTCTTCAGTCTATCACCTCCATCTCTCAAGTGTAAGGCCATAAAGAGTTGTGCAATTTTCTCCAAGTGAATTTGATCACTAGTGAAGATGAGAGATTCAAAACTTGTTAGAGGTTCAATAAGTGGTTTTCAACATAAATAGCTCTAATATACATATCCAAGGTCCAACCAAGCCTATAATTAAAAGATGGCAAGTTACACATTTTGAGTATTTTTTTCATTCTTTAATTTAAGTATAAAATTTGAGTAGGAATCAACTACTCAAGTAATTGGATCACATTGACCTATTCAGACTTCATTTTTTATCACAATGAGGAGAGATAATACACTAAGTCATGAAAGATTCCATTGTTTGAAGTTCTATCATCAAGCTGAAGTATCTTTACATCTTTATCAAATAATTCACAAATTATTTCATGAAACTCTTACCGACGATGTTTCTCATCTGAATAAAAATTTCCCACAGTTCTAATTGAGGGTCCATTGATAATGTTCATTATTCATATGTAGTTCTTATTATAAAAATCTATTTTAAAATAAAGAAGAGCAGAATTATATAATATCAATGGTGCGCTGTCACAATTAGAAGGGCAGTAAATAGGAATTTCATGTTCATTATTTTGATGTTCATACAAATAACTGATGTGAAAGATGTTGGGGAAGGATATTTCAGAATTTTCTTCACATTTCTATTCTGTTCTGTAAAGATTAAAAAATGTTAATTAAGACAACAAACACATGCCATAATGCTAATCTTCCTCGTAGTTCCCAACCAAATACTTTCGCTTAGAAGACTCTACAAAAGGTAATGACGTTAAAGATAAAATAGCAGTATAGGTTTGAAACATCTGATATTATTGTAAATATATTACACACAAAAGACTATATTTATTATGAAACACTTTTAGTAACAACAGGTGCTTCTACAATAATGTGTGCCAATAAGAAGCGGGAAGAAAAAAATACAAGATTATTATTAGTAAATTACAAAGCGCAGAGTAAAATAATAATTATCAAAAAAAGTCACATTGAATATCTGCGTGAAACATACTAGAAGCCAATAGATTTCTCAAGTATATAAATTTAACTCTTTTATGACAGGTACTTCATTAGGGTTTTTGGTAATATAGCACATTACTTTACAAAATTCTTTATTTTTGAGTTTCTCTTCATCAGAGATGTTGAAGAGTCAATTTCTTGACAGACCATCGAAGTAGAATCTTCCATACTATTTATAAAAAATAGTTGCATAAGTAATCTGAAGAAAAAAGATAATATAGGTCTCAAAGCTTCTAAAAAGATTTCAAATATGGAAAATGGCAATGACCATATTTTTTGAATTAGTCAAAAAAGTTTATATCTACTTATTTCTTTAATTATTAAACTCATTATTATATTTGATATTTGCTTATTTGTTAATTTATTTTTACCTCATTGTTCATATATTCACTTATTATTTAGTATTTGATATGATCCGCCAATCAATTCAATAATCCATTATTCAAATTACCTTTTTTTTAAATTAGAAAATTCTCAAGAGTCCGTAATCATATTTCAGATTTCCATTCTTAATATTGAATTATTAAAATTTCTTTTTTAAATGAGAAAAATTCGTAGATGATTAATTTATTCTCCATCTTCGAGATGAATGCAAAGATAAAAATTCAAATCGTCTAGATAATGAAAGATTAATTATTCATGACTACTTTTATTTATTATTTTATCTAATTCTATAGTTGATAAGATTATTATTCCGAACAAATATATAAAAAACTTCGCAACAAAATAAAAACAATTACTGCAAAGTCCTTCTAATTGGTTGTTATGGTAAGAATGAACTCTCATTGGTCGAATGATGAAAAATAGAACACAAATAAGTAGGGAGATCGGAGACAGATGTATGGTATTTGAATTATTTCATTATTTATTATAAATTATATTAACGAATCAAAGATCTAAAAATGGTAAAATATATTTTATATACATTCCGATTACTTTAGAATAAAACTATTATCGAACTTTGTGGAGATAATCAAAATAACAAAGTGAATTGAAAAAGGCTTAGTTAATCCTCTATTAAAGGATAATTCTAAAAAAATATAAATTTGAACGTTGCCAAAGTGTTATCAAAATTTTCTTTTTTGGTATGAACAAGTCTCCCTTATGAAAAATAAATAAAATTATTCAATATATTTATCAAAAATTAAATAAATATTAAACAAGTTTGTACAAATTCATGAATAAACCTTTTTATTGGATCTATTTTTTTTTGACTCAGAATAGACCTTACAATTAAATCTTTATTTTAGAAAACATTCCTTATGAATATAAAAAACAAAAATAACAAAATGAAGTTTCATAAATAAATAAAATGGTACAAAGCATTTCTTATTTCTTCCCGTATCTATCCATGTCCGATTTGAGTAAACTACTGCATATTTTTGAATGATAAAATAAAATTATTTTATAACTCAATTATTTGTTAGATTTTACCTTTCGATGTCCTGGTTTCATTATTATGTGAGAAATTAATTCGATATTTAATTTCCTAATAAAAGAGATGATCCATGTAAAGAATATTAACATATTTATATTGATTGACTTCTCAATTATATAAATATGAATGCCTTTCTTATTGTATTTGTTCTTTGATATAGTCATTTATTTAATTTTGATGAATGATTAGCAGACAAGACTATACTTATTAAGAATGATAATAAGATGAAAATAAATTAAATTTAATTCAGGTATATTATTAATACAATATATGTATTATTCATGTTTGTAAAATATATTTATTTAAAATAATAATTATTAAAATAAGTTGAAAAGTTGATAATATATATTGTAATTTCAAATAATTAACCATCATTAAAATTCATTTAATAAATTTTAGAAAATTTCAATGGCACGTAGATTTAATTTAGACAATAAATCTTACTTTACTAATGCTAAAATTCATTTTAATTATATCAAATTTTAAAACAGAAGAAGTTAAATATGTGACAGTGAAGATAAAGGATGGCTTGTAAGGTATACCTCAGAATGAATAGTTTCAGCAGATAATAATTTAAAATCCTCATCTTGCATTCGTTGATCTGCCTTTAAAAACATAAGGAAATTATCTCTACCTTTTATCCGAAATCCATCTGGATACATAATATTTAGAAATCATTTCAGGACGTTTAGATGGATCATATGCCAACATTTTCCCATCAATTCTGCATAAAATTGCGGAGTACCTTTGGTCAAAGTCCATTGAAAATAGCGACAGCTAATTCTGAACTTTGTTTATATTGATATTTATTCAATACTTCTGGTGCAATATATGGTAATACACCATATGCTTCAGAAGATGCAATTTCATTTGCTAATTTGCATAATCCTAAATCTCCTAACTTTAAGAATTTTGTTTTTGAATAATTATTTGCTTCTGTTATCATAAGGTTACCAGTATGAACATCACAATATATAAATCCTGTGCCATGAATGACTTTTAATCCATTGATAAAAGAATCCAATAACCATAACCATTCAATCCAAGGTAATGATTTATTTTGTATAAGAAAATCTCTCAAATTTCCATTTTTCATATATCATAAAACTATAGCATATTCTTTTGTTGTTGATCTTGTGTTATACCCAAAATTGGTAAACATATTTATCTCGACATTGGAAATTTGCAGTTAACTATAGTTACAAAATTATAAATTAAATAAGTTAATATTTATTTATATATTGATATATTAATATATTTCATATTTAACTCTTTTTAAAAATTCAGAACTAAATTTCTTGAGAATTTTTAAGTTTCTTCAAGACAACTTGTTTGATTTATAAAATTCAAATAATTCTTCTGGCATATCTATCCATTCAGTTTTCCAAATACTGCCAAGTCCTCCTTCAGCTAAATATACTATAATTTTAAATTTACTATAATCCATTCACCTCCAAATTTCCCATTCCTTTGCATTTTCATATGTTGGTAACAATAAATAAGACTATACTGTCCTGTAATATTCCCCCTTCAGCAGATTTAAAGTGCCACTGAAATGCTTTTTTTTCATCTTTTTTTTGTTCCAATCCCATTTCTATAACAATAACCAAGATTATTCTGTCCACCACTATTTTCTCCTTCAGGTGATTTCCAAGTACTACTGAAATGCTTTCTCTTCACCTTTTGTTGTTCCAATTCCAAATCTATAAAAATGACCAAGTCTATTCTGACCATCATTATTTCCACCTTCAGCTGATTTCAAGTATCACTGAAATACTTTCTCTTCATCCTTTGTAGTTCCAATCCCATGTTGATAACAATAGCCAAGACTATACTGTCCATCACTATCTCCACCTTCAGCTGATTTGAAGTATGACTGAAATGCTTTTTCTTTTTCTTTTTTTTTGTTTGAATTTCACTGTATTATATATTTTTCATTTCTGTTGAAATTATAATAAATTTTATTGAAGTTTCAAATGGAATACAAATTCTAAAGGCTTTAAAATTTATAATATTGTAAAAAGATTTTTCGAAAAATATATAGAAAAATAAAATCATTAAATAAATATGTTATACTAAATTCAATAATTATGAAATTCCAGAATAATAGAAATTCTAGAAAAAATAAAGGTTCTGAAAGAATATACTATTGAAACAATTAATATTTATTTGAGGGAAACACTTATTCGACAAACTAAAGCATAAAATTAATATAAACGAAATATTATAATATTTAACATAAATCATTGAATGTCTATAATGAATTTTTATAGAATAAAATGTTTATTTTTTTTTTCGCGTGATTAATAAATAAATGCGTGTTATTCATTACACAATTTATTTTAAAAAAAAAACAATTATATATATATTATTACATATTAATATATCACAAGTTCAAAACACTACTTAATTAGATATGGTGGTGGTGAAACTGATACGCATATGGTGTGTGCGGTTTGCAACTTTAAACGTTTCTTTTTTCAAAAAAAATAATAATAATAAATTTCTACACTTCATACTATAAATAAACAAAAAAATTCCATTTATAAAGACGAAATATGCCTAGAATGCAATCGAAAATATGAATTGAAACATTTCCGAAATGATTTTAATAATTGGAAAGTGGACATGACAAAATAGATAAATTCATTCAAGATGCTCAACTAAATGTTAATGAATATTGTGAAGTAATAGAATGGATACCTTATGATAGATTTAAAAATGTTAAACAAATAGGAAGATATGGATTTGGAACAATACATTATGTTTGGTGGATTTATGAACCAATTTATGAATGGGGTGTTGAAAATCAGCAATGGAAAAAAGGTTGTCAAAAGAAGTGGTATTAAAAAAGTTTTATAATTTTATGTTTTAACTATAAATTAAAAATCTTTATATTATTAGACGGGAATTCGCTTAAAAATACATAATATATTTAATTCAGGTTCGATTCAATTTTAACAAGATCCAGAAATATATGATGGTTTAGAATATGCAGAAGATGAAAATCTTCGAGAATATTTAAAAAATAATTTTGGTAATATTAATTGCAAACAAAATTACAAAGTCTAAGTATTTTGGATAAAGGGCAAGTCCAAATAGTCCTGAAAAAAAGAATATATTTGATATATATCTACCATATATTGCTCCAGAGGTATTAAGTGGTGAAGAATATACAAAAGCTGCTGATGTATATTCATATGGAATTATTGCTTATGAAATAGTTACGGGCTTTCCTCCATATTCACGAATAAAGATTTAGCTATGAAAATATGACCAAAAATTCCAAAATTAATTATGGGATGCTCGAGTTACACAGACTCACTTTTGAAGAATTTTTAGATACTATGATGGTTTAATGATTATTTTAAAGGGAAAAATAAAGATTCAGAAATCGGAATTCAAATCAAAAAAAGGCTGAAGAATTTTCAGAAAATCAAGAATCAACCAATATAACAACTACAACTCCTCTTAATTATCAAACACATCCTTTATTCAAATCTTCCAAAACCCAGGAATGAAGAAAATTTTGAATGGGAACTTGAAGAATTAATTAAATCTATATCTAATTTATGTCTTGTAAGTATTATCATGTCATGTTTTTATTTATTTATATATTACATTATTTTTTATAATAAATTAATATAATTTATTTCTAAATATTTAGGAGATTCCAGAATAATTGATTTGAATATTTCATTATTTGTATTAAATTATAGGGTATTGCTAAAGCTCACCAGTGGTGATTGTCAACATCAGGTAAAATTACATAATTCCCTGATTAACCCCTAACCCTAACTTTGCCCACCTAAATTTAATTTTGCAACAATCGCCACTGGTGAGCTTTAGCAATTTTCTAAATTATGAATCACTATTTATTAGTTTTTTGATATAATAAAATCTTAAAACTTGGCATAGGTATGAATTCTTCATCCTATTTGTTCAAATTCAATTTTAATTTCAATTTTATAAAAACAGGAAAATTTATTACAAAAAATCGATGATATGATGCACGCGTTTTTTCTAATGTTAAATGTTATTGTTATAACGTGACTTGTACAAAAAATTTCCTAAAACATTGAATGTTAAAATCTTTAAAAAATGCCTTTTTTCAATAAATATTCATAAATATAATAAAAACATAAGAAATAAATAAAAAAAAAAAAGACTATCGGTTAAGACTATCACCAAGACTATTATTTTTTGTAGTGTTTCCACTTAATTCCTCAAAAGTGAGCCGATGAGCAACTCAATCTCAATCATTCTTTTTAGAATTTGTGGTCGTAATCCATTACATATTTGTCTAGCCAAATCTTTATCTCATAAACTATAATTCCAAGAGAGCAAACGTCGGCTGCTTTAGTATAATCTTCACTTCTGGAGCTATATGGAAATATACCAATAATATTTCCCTTTTCGTGTTTGTCCTATTAACTTAGACCAAAATCGGAAATGCACAAATAATCAAAATTAAAAGACAAAATGAAAAATCGTGATGTGTCTAATTTATGAATACTTGTATATTATTTTCCAACTAATATGATTAAAATTATTTTTCAAATAATTTCCAAGAAACCATAAAATATCCATGTGTTTGGATCCTGTGTAATTCCAAAAAATTTGACAGAAGCACCATTGCCTATTGCTTTTAAGTAAAATTTTATTTATTTAATAAACATTTTACCTCATTGAAGAAATCTTCATTTAAACTTGTAAAATTATTATCAAAACTTTTTTAATACTATGTCAAGTTAACCACTTCTTTTCCATTGTTGATTTTTCAATATCCCAACTAACAATTACTCCATCAATCCACTTAGCCAAATGTATGGTTGAAAATCCCCTTTGCTATCTCATTGATCTATTTTGAAATCTATTTTGAAATTTATCAATTATGTCATTTCCACTTGTCCATTTATCGAAACATTTTCATGTAACACGATAATATTTTTTGTTCACTTATCTGTTATAGGGTATAATGTTTTTGAAAAAATAATAAAATCCTAACTTGAATTCACGTTTAAAATGAAAAAATTTAAGTATGCATCTGATATAAATTTATTAATTATTTATAATCATTACACGTAAATGATAATATATAGAATTGAGTAATTACAACAGATTCAAAAGGCAATTTTCTCGGGATATTTATGGTGATACGCGTTATCTATTCCAACTTCGTGAACTTGTGATTAGAAGTACAATAATAGATATCAACTACTGGTATATAACTTTTATTTAAGGTTTGATATGCATTAGATTTATAAAATATATACTAGCAGATAATATTAGTTATTAAATATTATTTCATGGAAGATCAAATTTTGATTTCGATCTAAATTTTACCATAAAATCTGTAATTATATAATCTGCGCATAGATCTTTTACAAAAAAAAAAAAAAAAAAAAACATTTGATTAATTATAAAATTAAAAAAACGTTATCATTATCTAAAGAATTAATTATTATTATTATGAAATTGGGAAATACGCAAGATTATCTCTGCGCTTATTTAATATTAATAAACTTTTATGCACAGATAAGATAAACTTCCGATATAACGATATCAATTTTATTCTATTACATCATTGTTTTTATTTGTTTTTACACAACAGCACAGTATTTGTCAATTATACTTTGATTTGATATGATATTTACTCTATTTACATTTTTAAGATTGTAAAATAATTATTATGTTATGATTTATGGTTTAATGATTTTTCTGATTTTATGATTTTCGATTTTATGATGACAGTCTTTATTTAAATTTATACGCACCTCACGAGTGAAACGTCTTATAGTTTGAACATTTTGTTTGTTTGGTTCATGATCAAATATCAATAACATCAAATTTGTCAATACTGTATAATAATTAAATTAATAATATCAATAATAATATTTAAAATAACCAATTTGACATCTAGTAATTCTTCTTTAGAATAAATGCTTTGATATTTTATTTCATTTGTAAATAAGGGATAAGAATACAGGTAATAATAATAATATAATAATAATATTATGATAATATTATAATAACATAAGAATATAATAATAAATTATTATTGGTATTAATAATAAATTGTTTCATTTGTTTGTTGTGCAAATGTATAAATCATTTAAATCTTTAATAATGAAGTTAAAAGTTTTTTGGGGTGTAATAAAAATATCAGAACTGTTGATAACATTTAATTTATTTAATACATATATTTAATTTATATCCACAGCACAGTAAAGATTTACAACATTAAGCAAGTAAGATATACAGTAAGTTAAAGTATTTTAATGCTTTATTTTTGGAACATCAGCAGCATAAAGCATAAATTGGCGTGCGTGTTTGTCTTTTTTCCATAATAAAATATATTTCTTGAAAGAATATTTATTCCGATACGATATTGTGAATGCGGTAATTACAATAAAATAATTTGTAGTTTACAAATCATTTAAATCATTTTGAATTTAAACCATTTAATTCAAACCATTTAAGCGAAATGCATTTAGGAAAAAGAGTATTTATGAAATGAACAAAATGAACATTTTTGAGAAAAAGTATCATTTGTTAATAAGAAGAGCGTTTGCATTTAGGATGTAAAACGTCGGTAATTTCCCTTTCAACAAAAACAAATCAATCAATAAAAGCGTAGTCTGCAAAGTTGTGTAGTATGGCTGGTTAAATTTTTAATTCTATAATTAAATTTGTGTTTACGAGTTGTTTGGTTTCGATTTTGATTAATTTTGATTAGTGGTAGCGTTTTGGTTAGGTAGTATTTTAGTCGCATTGCATAATTGTATTGAAATTGAAGATGTTTATTTATTTGTGTATTTACTATGCGCCAAAAGAAAGACGATTTGATTTAAATCAATCATTGTGTATATCTAATTTGGTAAAAAGAACTACACTTACTATTCAGCTATAAACAACTCTATTCTATATACTCTATCTATATACACAAACACTTACTATTTTAACACACACTATAAACACACCTTTTCATATTTTGATATTTCTGCACTTTTTAACTCGTTAACTCGTTAATGCATCTTTGGAATTTCTATCATTCGCAATTTAATTACTGTCAAACTTAAAAAAAATAGTAACGTGTTTAACTTAAATGTCCATCCATACATACGTACATATACTGTCATTATTTTTTTTTAAATATATTTTAAATATTAAAGCATGCATTTGACTGAAATTTCTCACATTTTTGCCCATTCCTCGCTGTTGTATTTGTTGTTTTTTGTTGTATTTGTTGTATTTGTTATTTACAGCAAACGCCGTTTTTTCATATATTTATATCTAATTTTAAAGTTTATTGCAGAATTATTATTATTAATTTTTTTTTTTTACTAATTAATTATTCATGACGATTAAAAAAAAATTAAATACTGTTTATTTCATCTAGAAATAATTTATTTATTTTTAATGGATAGATTTTTAATGGATTTTTTAATTGATTTTAATTAGGAATGTGTGGCGAACATTTACATATATGATGATATAAGAAATGCACAACATTTATCTATACGATATACGTACGATGCATATAATAAACATAAAAACTCCCGAACGGCGTAAACCTCTTCTTTAAATTTAAAGGCGTAAAAAATTGTGTTCTTGTTTTTCTTTATGAACTGGATTTTTATTTTTATTTTTATTTGTTTTGTTTACATCTACGTCTCTTGTATTATTATAATTTAATTTTAATTTACCCATAAGAATATCTTATTTAAGGAAATTTTACTAAACTTATTTTTATTTTATTTATTTATTTCTATTTTTAAATAATTTCAAATAACTCGAAACAATCCTAAAATATTAAATATAGTTATTTGACCACAGTGATGAAAAGTCAAATCATAATAAACTGTAATAAAGGAGTGGGAATGTTCTGATTTGACATTTAAAGTCGATGAAATCTATTTAAAATGACGTCCCTTAATTATATTTAATTAAACAGCATAACTACTACTTTTTGTTAATGTAAATAATATAATATAATATCATTATGCACAGGCAAGATAAATTAAGCAAGAAAATGAATTTAGAAAATGATTTGGAATAATCTGATAGTTAAATATATATGTATGCGGATATTTGTTATCAAATTAATTTTAAAAAAAATATTTCAATATAATAATTTTCTTCTAGTTTCTATCTATCATTAGTATTTTTATGGATAAATAAATTTTATTTTATTAATCAAAAGATAAAAAAAAAAATCAAAAAACAAATGAAAAAAAAATAATTAATTAAATTATATTCTAATCAAATAGGTAAGAATTTTAAGTAAATGAAGAAACTAAATAAGATTAAATGAAAATTTAGCATTATTATAATTATTAAGAAAATATTATATTTTTTTTTCTTCTTGAATTATCTAGAGAGAGTAAACTCAAAAGGAAATAAAAATAAAAATAATCATATATATATGTATGTATATATTGTGTATATATATATATATATATATATATATATACTGTGTCTTTATCTTTATTTTTATCACTGTATACACACATATAAATGAGGAGATTCCTTAAATATGTTTATTTGATTTACCTACTTTGTTTCCATTGTATTTTTATATTGTGATTTTATAATAGTTAATGTGCAGATAATAGTGATGTGATTGGGATTGGGTGATTTTTTTTTTTCTCTTGTTAGAAGTTTATGTATAAATTAAAAAAAAAAAATCATCTATTCTCTCTCTTTAAAATAATAAATTTTATTCTCATGAAGAAAGAAAGAAAGAAGCTATAAAGAATCAATTTATAACTTATTTATTATAATTTATTATTGTTGACGCACATTGTAGTATCGATATTGTATATTGTTGTATATATTGTTGTATATCTTGATATCATTTATTTGAAATGAATAAAGTTTCCTCATCAAATAAAATGTCCTTCTCTATTCATACCGTCTATTCTATTCATTATTGTTATTCCGCCTTCATTATTCTTGTTGTTGTTATAAATATTTATTTTTTTTTTCTAAACTAATTCAATAATTTTTTAACTTCTAGAAATTTGTTTCTTATTAAAATAAATTTTCCAATATCATTTATTGTTATATTGTTTCTTAAGCAAGGTTAATGCAATCCCTGTTTGATAATATAGAGTATTATCATCATTGCCAAGTTTTCATATGATAAGATTTTCTTAAAAGATGTTCTTTTTAAATTATTAAATTATTTTTGAACAATTAAACGTCAAAATTCAATTATGAAATTTCTCTAGTCATTTACATTTAAATAATAATTATTATTACAACGTGTATTACATTTTAATTTTAGAAGTATTTAGATTAGGCAGAAGAAGAGAGAGATAAGAAAAAGAAAGAGAAATAGAAATAGAAATAGAGAGGAGCATTAGAATACAATGATAACTAATGATGATTACCTAACTTTATCATAATAATCATCACTTTGCTTGCCTGTGATCTTAATCCATAAATTCGAAAAATAGAAAATTACCATTTAAATATTACATATTACTATTGTAAACTTATTTTATTAAACTTTAAATTTTGTTATACTACTAGCATTCAAACAAATCAATCTATATCCTTCCTCCGAACATTTAACATCAGATATCAACAATGGTTTTGCAAAAAAAAAAAAAAAACTAATTAGATATATTGATGAACTTATTGATGACTTATTGATGGTATAGATATATCTGATATTGGTGTATGAACATGAAACAAATGTCTTAAGAGATAATAATTACTGTTTTTATTGATTTTTATTATTGAATGAATTCATATTTATTATAAAAATTCTTTTTTTCTTTTTCCTTTAAAATATTTTTATTTTTCTGCAGTTATTATTTACCAGCAGTTATTATTAACCAAGTGGTGATTATTAATAACTACGAGTCCGAGTTATTATTAATCAATTTTTAATTATAAGTTGTCAGTGTTATTATTATCTTAAATTATTTCCTTTTATTTCCATTGTTTATAAAGATTTCTCGCATAAATGCGATAAATGCGCTTCCTAATAAGTACACCATTTTTTTTGGATTTTTAAATGCTAAAAAGATATAATGAAATATAATAAAATATATATAATATAATGGAGATGTATGTAAAGTCTCAAATAACAAAAAACAAAACAAAACAAAACAAAACAATAAAGCAAGAAAATTTTAAATAACACCCGAATCGGAATTTTTTTATTTCTAAGACTAATTAGGCTAGCATCGAACATTTAAATATTCCTAACATAATCCTGGTAGAAATTAGCATATCCTATTAGTATTAGTAACACAGAAAAAAAAAATAAAAAATCAGACATAGGTAAAGTCAACTTGTTTCAATTCTGTAACTAAATTCATTTATTGAATCATTGAAATCATTGAATCATTGAATCATTTTTGAACTATTGCATCTACTTCGTTTTAATGTAAACAATAATTAATAACAGAAAGACAGAGTTTGTTACGCTAAGGATGTTAGATATGTTAAGTGTGTTAAGTGTACTGCTATGTATGCAATACTGTTCAATGTGTGTATGTGAACAATCTAAGTATCTAGTATAGTATCTAGGAGTATGGTATAGTATCTGGAAATGAGTGCAGATAGTGTCGACTGCATTCTGATAAATTTGATGTGTGTGTTGAATTGTGTTGCGTGGAGAAAAACGAACTGTAGGAAATACCATACATTTGCCGCGCAGTATCAGTACAGCATAGGTAACAGTGTTGTAGTAGTAGCATAGCACGTGTGGTTACAGGGTAATTTGTTTGCACAGAGTTAGTTTTTTTTTTAAAAAAAAATTCTATTTCGAATGAAAAAAAATGAAAATAATTTAATTTAATTTAACAATTTTTAAATTAAACTTTAACATTTTTACATTTTTATCTCATACATAGTATATACATAATATAATGCATCTATCAGACATATTTAGATGCGACGATCAATTTATTAAGTAAGTGGGGAAATAATCTCTCTTAGTTATTATTTCAAATGTTTCAGAATTATTTTAAAAATATTCAATTATTAATAAGACAATTCATTTTAGATTTTGCATTCAGTTTTCAATTTTTGCATTCACTTCACCTTTTCACCTTTTGCATTTTACTTCACTTTCCGCATTCAATGTTTTGGGTGTGCAATCAAAAAGTCAAAAGTATAAATTATTTATAATCATTCATTATTTAAGGAATTAAGGCTAAAATTCTTGTAAGTGAAAATCTTAATACAACAAAGAAAAACGACAACAATAACAGATAACAAAGAAGAAATGCCGTGTTCACTAGTTACACTAACTTTGAAAAAAAGTGCCGTCATCCATTTCACTTATATCTTATATATAACACTACTATGTCTATATATAAACATCCATATCTATATGAAAATACCTAAAATATATTCATAATTTGGGGAAAAAGAATGTTAGAGAATAATATTTATATATATGCGTGTGAATATAGATATGTTGTAAAGTATAAAGTATAAATATGCATATGTATGATTCGGTAATCAAAAAGCATTCAAAAAAAGGGTTCAAATTCATATGCTATACATCTTGATACATCTTTATACATACTCTTTTATTGCTACACATACGTTAGGTTACCTTACTTTATGCTGACCAATCTCTGTAAAATAATAACTGAATGGAAAGGTAATTTCTAATGTTTTTTGACGCGACGAATTGACGATCTTTTTTTTAAATTTAATATTAAATTTAAATCTATAAATTATTTAAATTATTTATTTCGATCGCCGGCAATCAACATATCATATTAATAATATTATATTTGTTCTAAGTTGTTATATGTGCGTAATCTGGTCTGGTAACTTTATATCTTAGCTCTAGAAATTACGAAAAAATTGCACGTGTTCTTATAATATAATTAATATAATTAATATAATTAATTAAAAGTTGTTAAAAAAAGACACACACATACACATGCCGAAAGCATTATTTTCATGTGCAATACGAGAAAGTATATCACAAAACTCGGAGATAACTCAGCTATTTACTACAATGGAAACCTAAAAAAAAAGATTGACAACGCTTATATTAACAACAGCTAATTAAATTAAATAACTATACTTTTTAGATTAATTTCTTTTTAGATCATTAAAATAATCAAATAAAATAAGGAATAACATATCAATATTAGTTCTAAATATGTGTATATGTATGCTAGGTTAGTTTCCATTAATTCTGCTGCTTGCTAGCTTTTACTAGTTTTGATGAATAATGGTCAATATCACGTATGTTATTTTTTTTTATAATGTTTCCATAATAATCTGTTAAAAAATTTCAATGAACCAAATTTTATTGTATTTTTTTTTTTTTTTTTGGCGGCTTGTGTGGGGTATCGTGAATACCAGGATTTGAGCTTTATCGGTTGAATGCTGTTTATAGTGAACCGTATGTATATCTAATATATATATAGTAGAATTAATATATAGTATCAATATGTATAACGATATAATATATACACAATATATGTATGCACTGTACGAAATTTTATGAAAAGAAAAAAACAAAAACCGTTAATTCATTCTACTTTTTAGATTTTTGACATTAAAATTATTAATTTAATTACAAAAAATATGTCTAGACTATGTCAAACAGTATTATATCCAACATTATCTAACAGCCTTTTTTGCATTTTTGCATTTTTTTTTTTTTACATTTTTTTTTGCATCAGTGGATTATTCCCGAAGTTGTATTTAGCTGCATTGAATGAGGTGTTGTACTGTATCGAGTGTCGTATTTGAGTTTTATATTGAATGTTGAATTGTGTTGTATTGTGTTGTATTGTGTTGTATTATGTTGTATTTGAGATATTGTGAAATGATATAAAATGGTGCAAATGATGTAAGAAAAAATTTTTTACTCAATTCGTTCTCGGAGAAAAAAAAATTTACTTGAGAATATTTTTTTTTTTTTTTTGAAAAAAAAAAGCCTTTATCTGTTATTAAAAATGAATACAAGAAAATTCAGATATTGTTCATAAACAAGTTTAATGACACGGTAAAATGTATGATAATGTAACATATGAGTTTTCTCATATAATAATAATAAAATTTGATTTTTCAAAAAAAAGTTTGACCAGTGAAAGACAAAAAAAAATAATTCAAATTTCCCAATTTTTCCATTTCCAGTTAAAATGTAACCTTTTATTTCAACTTTGTTCCGAGGTAAATAGTAGAATAGTAATAAACGTAGACATTGTGAAATAAAGATAATCTTAAGAAAAAAAAAAGGAAAAAAGAAGAGAGGAAGAATGAAAATATGATGTAATATAATGTGATGCGTATTGAATGAATGAATAATTATTGTTCGACAATAGGAAAACCGAAAGGAATATAAAGAATCTGCAAAAAATGACTATATATATACAATTTTTTATTTTTATACTTATTCATGCTTATATTGCTTATATTAATATCCATAATGCAGATACTCTTTATACTCTACATGCATGCACTAATTAAAAAAAGGACCTGTTTCCCTCCAAGAAAAAATTTTAATACCGGTTTTTTAAAAATAATTAAAAATTTACAATTAATAATAATTAATAATACTAATATTAAACTTCAAAACAACAAATTAAAAATTTTACCAAGAAATAGATGGATTTGAACAAATTAAAAAAAAAATTTTTTTTAGTAATTCTCTTTTTTTTCTTTGTTCTTTTTCATAATTACACCACATGAACTGACATGAATCAAATTACATGAATTGCATATCAGATATAACAGGTGACATATTATAACAAAATGCATTAACAATCAATCTGTGGTAATTGTGGTAATTTAAATTTAACTGATTTTTTAACTACTAGATTTCACTAATTTTATTTACTGCGACTTTGCATGGGGAAATTGATAATATTGCGTGATACCTTAATCTTTATTATTTTTTTTAAAAAAATATTATGATGATCATCATTTCTCCACAAATTTATATATGTATCTTGTAAATCATATGATTTCATAAGCGAATCCGACAATTATTTCTTAAAAAAAATAACGAAGATAACAAAAAAAAATAACAAAATAAGTTAACGAAATGAATAATAAAATGAGCTTATTAAATCAACAACCAAAATACCAAAATAAGTTAAAAAAATTGGCAGCACGAAATTAGCGTACGAAATTAGATCATTTAAATATAATAAAAGAGAGAAACGTGTCATATATTTTTTTTTGAATTTTCAAACGTGGCGGTTTTATGATTTTTGATTCTGTCAGACCATCATCATCATCATCATTATCATCATCATCTTCGATCAAGGGCATATATTGTAAAATATTATTATTCAATATTGCGAATGGTTTAATATTTAATATAGCACATATTCTGGAACATTTTAAAATATATGACGTAATTCCGAAATATTGTGAAATATTGTAAAAAGGGACAATGTATGCATTTCCCATACTTACTTGATATTATTCTATTACTAGCATAGTATAGAATTATTAGCATAGTATAAACTTTATAGTATATCAGTATATTACTTATTATATTATCTAAGTGATTATCATATGTATATATATTATAATAAGTATATATGTACTAATAATTTTTTTTAAATTAATAGTCATTTTGTTTGGTAAAGTAATTGGTTTTATTAGATAACTGCTTCAATTTATAATTGAAAATTTAACGAATCGTCTCATAATAATAATAAATGATAAGAATAATTTATTAATGAAACATTTTTATTAAAAACTAATAATTTTACTTGATACAATTTTCATGCAAGTATATTATTAGCAAATATTTATTAGCAAGTATATTTAAAATTTACAAATTATTAGTCAATCATCGACACAAATTTATTCTATCATTTATCTACTACCATCAAATATTTTTACTTTCTGGATTTATTCTATGTTCAAAGGATATGACCCTACCAAAGGTGACGGTAAAAAATAATAATTTGACGAAATCATTATTAAATTGGTACTTAATTGATGCTTAAATTGATACAATATTAATAATTAATTAAGTTAATTTAACATGAAACTATTATGAGTATACTAAAAGTTTCTTACTAACAAGTTCAATAAATCTTTTTTTTTTCATTTAACCAATAATAATAAGAGAAAAAAAATAAAGTATATTTAAAATTAATTGAAAATGTAACGTAAAGAAAATGTTTTACTTATAAAAGGCAACTAACAAATACAATGTACGCAAAATAAATTATACTTGGATTTCCTTTTCGAGTAATAAATATTTGTAAAATATTGAATTTCATTGGTTAATTTTAATAAATAAATAAAATGTGGAGAGTTTGTGTGAGATAATTGAAACATGGAACTCCAATCATTTCAATCATTTCAACCATTTAAATAATTTGAATCAAAATTTACTTATGGAAATCTTTCAATAACCCAATAATCTTATTTTTTATAACTATTCGTTAATAATAGTAATAGTCGTAGCCTCATTACTATTATTAATATCTATTACCACTAATTTATTATTACAGTATTCACTATTATCTGTTATTTGTCATTTTTTGTTATTTGTTATTCCGCTTTATGCATTAATGAAAATTATTGAAAAGTTTTTTTTTTTTTTTTTAATTAAATTTTTGGATATCTTGAATGACAAATAAATATAATTTTATTTTATTTTATTTTATTTTTATTTTTATTTTTTATTTTTAAATTTTATTTTAATATGTAATAAATTCCACAAAATATTAATAATAAATTAGATAATAATATAAATCTGTTTGATAATTATTAGATAATTAAATGAAATAATATAAAAAAAGTATTATAATTTTATTAAATGTTTAAAAGTTAACTTATTATGGTCAATCATTTTACTAATGATATACATTATATCAATTCAAATCAAAAAAATAAAACATGTTAATCAATGATATGAAACAATAATAATACATAATGAGTAGTACTTTAGGTTAGAAGTCTAACAAACTACAAATTTTGAATTCTTAATGCACGGTAATTCACTTTTGAATTTTTGATAATGTCAAAACAAATTGACACAAGTTCTATACGTACGTCATATTTTTTGGAACGATTGAATAAAACTTCCTAACTTTATTTACTTTATTTACTGTAATTCGGGATTTCTTCTTTTATAATCTATATTATTATAATCAAAGAATTTATGAGTTATAATTGAGATATAATTGATATATAATTGATATATAATTGATATAATTGAATCAATTTAAAATAAATGAAATCCCAAAAAAATATATCAAAATACTGTATATGTAATGGAAACACGTAAATAACAATATAAAATGAGAAATTCGAATTGTGTTATCCCCAAAGTTTCAATTCTTTAGTGATTAAGAATTTAGGAAGATTTGTTAAAATTTGGTTAATTACAAATCTATTTTGAGGTCACAAGGTTTTTTTTTTTTACTTTTGTATAATGAGTGAGTGACACTAAAAGTAAATATTTATATAATAGGTAAAAATCAATCGATAAATTAACGCTAAAGCCATTCTTAACTTACATCCAATCCTTCCTATACATAAATCCTTTCCTTATACATAACAGATAAATCGTTATCCTAAAAATCGTTCCTATGTATAAAAATAATTATATACATCAGATAGATATAATATTATTTTGGAAAAAACATGTCATATCCAAAATTGGATAACCCCAGAAAATGACGATCATGTTTTCCCCAGGTTTGTTAAAAAAATTTTTAAATATGTAAATGTATTAGAATTTATTAAATTATTATTCCGTAATAATAAAATCTTTGCAAAGTTAAAAATAACACAAACATTACAGCATTTTATTACAGCAGCATTTATTATTACAACATTAAGAAAAGGAAATCTTTATTAGAATAAAAGAGATATGGCTGTGTTAATAGAAAATGGTAAGTAATTACGCAAGTCAATAAGTCAATGATATACGTAAATCAGAACGATAAGCCTCAGAGTTTATTTATGAGAAGAATTTACATTTAAGGAAATCAATTACGAGAATGTCAAATACACATAAATATAACATTTGATGAATATAATTAATTAATTAATGCAAAATATTACATAATATTAAAGGTAAATCCACATGAATATTCTAGCTATACACCTAGCATATAGAATATCCACACATAGAATATCCGCACATAGAATATCCGTACATAGAATATCTAAACACGGAATATCCAAACATAATATATCCACACACATAAAAATGAAATAGCAGAGTAAGTTATCAAGTGCATGATAAATCTTATATATACATATATAATTGTCAATTTCTTCTTTAATTTTCTTCAAATCCTGTAAGTGTGTATTATGCTGTGTGGATATTCTCTGTCATATATTAATTATATAAAATTGTATATATTCAATTTACTGTTATATTTACTGCTGTGCTGTTTCTGTCGTTTCATGTTTTTATGATCCCGAATTTAATAAAAATCTGCATAATTTATCATATTTATTATATTTATTATTATTATTATTATTAAATAATATTCTTTTTATTTTTATATATTTTTCTTTTAAATTTAGTTTTTTTTTCATTTCTAATTTATTCGATAATTTAATAATTTTACTTACTTCACTTAGTTACGGTCATAAATAGTTAATGCAGTAACTATAGTCATTACAGTCAATAGTTATTACAGTCATTTACAGTATAAGATTTTGACATGTATGAAAGTTGCATAAATATAAATATAGAAATAAAAATAAATATAAATATAAATATATTAAAATATTATTTCCAACCTTACATTTTTGAGCATTTGAGTACACAGACTTTGATGTACGTACTTGATGTTCTATACGTCATGTTTTATAATTATTATTGATGATTTGGAGATTGCAAATGAACCTTTTATTATGAATTTTTCATTATGGGTATGTCATTATGAATATTCAGTATTTATCCTTTAAAATGAGAACTTTCATTTAATATTCAAAATATTCCTTAAAGTATCTTTTTAACTTATCATTTACATATTTGATCTTATTAGAAAAAAAAATGTTGAAATTCAATATCATTGGTTTATATCATCTGATCAATTCTTGGCAAATCATGAAACTGTACCGTATGTATCAGATACTGTATATTGATAATCAAAAAGTACTTTTTAAGTTAGACCACCTTATAATCGATCTCGTTCTCGTTTTTCTGCGAAATATTTTATTATTATTATTTAATAAAAGCATTTTGTAAATTTTTTTTAAAAAAAAATTCGCCAAGATCTTTAAACAATGCATTCATTGTAAAATTAAGATTGGGGAAGTTTTCACTTGCTTAATTAATTTATTTAGTTTATTTGGTTGATGCAATCTTTATTGTCTCCAAAGATGCGCGTAATTGTTTTTTTTTCCTGTAATGCGCGGACCTAGATGCGTGATTTTTTTTTATATATTTATTTTATTGTTTTCATTTACTCATTATCGTTATTTTCATTACTTTTTTTTTTCTTGTAATTTTGCGTGACTAAAGCGTTTCTTTGTTATGAATAACTAAACGCCATTTTTCTACTTTCCTAAATATCTTCATGATTTTTTATTTATTTATTTTATTTATTTTACTATCTACTCATTTTTTATTATTATATTTTTATAATATTCGGTTAGATGTAATTAATGTAGTGCTACACTTATGACGCAGTCATAATAATGTTAGAATAATGATGAAATTTTTGAATATTAAAAGGAAATCGAAAGACAATATGTTATTTTTAAATGCAATTATCTAAATCCGTAATTTATAATGAGAAAAATATTTAGAGTCACTCTCCGAACAAAAAAGAAAATTGGAAATGATAGGAGAATAATATCCAAATCTTGAAAAACCTTATTTTTTTTTTTTATCTTTTCCTTTTTCTTTTCCCTTTCCTTTATTTCCTTTCACGGTTTTTTTTTTTTTTGGGCAGATGCGATGTATGGACGGCGGTTTTTTAAAGTTTATTCAACTGAAACATTCAAATTTATTTATTTATTTATTTATCTAATTTATTTTAATTGTTTAATTTATAAACTGATTTTTGATCTAATAACAATTGAGTAAAAGATATAAGAAATAAAAAATTCTTAATTTAGATTTCTTCTCAGACATAATGCTTTTCATGTTCTATATAGAATTTCTATTTAATTCTGTTTAAGTCCGTTGAATCCTGTTGAATGATTTATT
This sequence comes from Diversispora eburnea, assembly GCA_910592015.1. Lineage (NCBI taxonomy): Eukaryota > Fungi > Glomeromycota > Glomeromycetes > Diversisporales > Diversisporaceae > Diversispora > Diversispora eburnea. The sequence goes on along the minus strand of CAJVPK010000045.1, from coordinate 49,535 downwards.
TATTGTTCATGAGAATTAATGTTGTGCTATAAATTTTTACGTTGTACGCGTTGATGTTGTTATTAAAAATGGTTTAAATTTAAATAACAAGAATATTTTAAATTAAATAATTAAATTAAGATAAAATAAAATAATTATAATAAAGTATAATTAATACTGGGAAAGGTTTTAAAAAAGAAATTATCTCTTATATTAATTATTATTTTATTATTATTTTATTATTATGATTAAAGTATTTTGGTATTATAAAAATCACAATCCAAGTTTTACAACCCTTTATGATTTTTACTTTCAGAGATAAGAAGAATGTAAATAAAATGAATGAATGCCCAATTCGTATTTATTACCGGAGTCTCGATAAGTTTTTTGATGCGTTTGAAGAGTTAAAGTCTTAAAAAAGCGAATATATTGATTAAGTAATAATAATATAGTGGTATTTTCAATTGATCTTATGTTAAGAATCATGATTCGGAATTCGCTTTATGAATGAATGAGAAAAAAAAAACTTAATAAGTTATAATTATATAGTTAAATAATAATTATTATCATCTTTAAAGTAAATTCTTGTTTATCGATGCGAGAATGATCCTCGTTTTAATTTAATTATTAATTAATAATAATAGTAATAAAACTATTTTTATAAAAAAATATGTATTTATATAAGAATTTATTAGGATATCATTATATATTATTAGTATTTATTGTTTATTGTTTTAAAGGATAATAAAACGCCACCATTCCTTATTTAGAAAAGATTTGCAAAAAATAAGTTACATGTCTAAATAGGGCCATTTCGGGTCTAATAAATTCTATAATCTTGTATTTAAACTATTATAATTGTTAAAAAGTTAAATTGGTTAAATTACTAATTAAAACTATCTTTGAATTTAATCTATATCATTTTTATCATTTGCATCATTATATAATAACACTTATATCATTATACGATTATATCAATATTAGAGGTTAAAACAGCATACTGTTTAACGTAACATTAATTAAATAATGATAACTCAGTCATATAAACATTATAACATTATTTTAAACTATAAAAAGTTTACACATTATTTAGGCACTAAAAAAGAAAGTTGTTTATAATTTTGAATATTTTGAATTCATTGTGGTGTTCACCATTGTTTTGTGGTGGTGTTCATCATAAGTTCATCATTATTTTGAAACTAAATAAATGCCAATAGTTAACCTAAAAGTGAGTACCAAATGTTATTAGTTAATAATTCGGATACTACAAATACGAATATTATCATATAAACTATAATCTAGAAACTATAAACAATAAGCAATAAACAATAAACTATAAACTATAAACATTATTATTATTGACTTTCTAGAGAATATTTTCCATTGCTATATGTTAAGTATATGTAGTATATGTCAAGTATATGTTAGTATATGTTAAGTATATGTTGAGTATATGATTAAATATATGATTAAGTATAAGTGTATGTTAAGTATGTTTGAGTGTATTGTCAAGTATATGTCAAAGGAAGGTGCGTCAATAGCGAAAGAGAATTTTAAATTTATATTTTATATTATACACACTACATTAACTTGAAAAACCTTGGCAAACTTTATAAATAATAAGGATAACTACTCTTGTTCATTATTTTCATTTAATTATGAAACCGTAAAACTCAACACAAAAATATGCCATATTATTCATTCACATTATTCACATTATTCATATTATTCATTATTATTCATACAAAGACAAAATTCCATTTCTCGATTTGACAAAAACATCGATTGATCGATTTTCTTGTTGTGTGTCTCAGATATAAATTTTAATAGATACAAAAAAAGAATTATAATAGAATCCTCCGAAAATTCTAATTTAAAATTTATACACCCCATAGTTGTGTTACTAATTGTATCCAAGTTGTGTTATATTTGTGTGTTTTTAACTGCGTTGTGTTCTAGTTTTTTTTTTTTTGTAACCTAATTTAATAAGAAAATAAAAAAAAAAACTTTTAAAAAAATACCTGAAATACTTAAACGATCTCAACAATTTGGTAATTAATCCACCAATACTCTACTAATAATGTTCCAATAATGTTCTAATTCCGGAAATTTTTGATTTGTTGACTTTTTGACTTATTAACTATTGTTCAAAAAAAAAAATACACTTTCAAAATACAACAAAAAGACATGATAAAGTTTCGTGTGTTTTTTTTTTAAAGAGGTATCACGAAATTCCAAAATAAGATTTATTGGTAAATAAAAATACTTACTGTAACATAACAATTACTCCTTGAACGATGAAAGATATGAAAATATGGATAAATTCAATTGAAATTAAGTAATGCAGCTGTCGAAAAATGGTATTTGGGGAGAAAAAAATTTATACTTATTTGGGTATCAAAGGATGCAAAAATGAAAAAAATATCATTATTCTTCTTTAACTATTAATAATATTTTATTATTTTAAAATTCGTTTAACAAAGAGAAAGAGAATTTAGTTTCTTCCTCCTCTTCCCCTTCCTGTAAGTCATTACATTTGATTGATTAATTGTTTAATTGTTTGAAAGTTTTAAAACCTTTTACTCAGAGAAACAATTGAATCAATTAACTTACGTAAATAATAATAATGTGTAAATAGTAAATAATGTAAAATAGGAAAATATAACTTTTTAATAATAATAATAATAATAATAATTAAATAAAGTAAATAAAGTAAATAAAAAGTAAATAAAGTAAAAAAATAATAATAATCAATAAAGTCAAACAATAATAAAAAAATTTTCCTTTATCAGAAATTTCGCAAGTCCGAATTAATGTTAAAATACTTTAAACGTTATTGTTAACACGTTTTTGGGATTTATTAAAACATTAATAAATTTATTATTGATTACGGTTTATGGAAAACCAACGAAATTTCACTCAATAATAATTTCAATAACTCATGTTTTTCAAATAATTTGATTATTTGATTTGATTATTCGATTATTTTTGATTATTTATTTGATTATTCGATTATTTAATTATTTATTTATTATTTGATTATTTATTATTTGATTATTTGTTATTTGATTATTTGTGACTTAGCCATTTGTAATTCATTCAGTTATTTAATAGTTATTGGTTATTTTATTTGTTCAATAATTTATTGGTTTTTCGATTATTTGTTAATGTTAATAATAATTTTAATAGCAAAATAATAAATAATGTTAAAAATAATAGTTAATAATAACAATCGATTAACCAAATAATGATAACAATAATGCAATAATGATTAATGAATGATTAATTGATAATCAATGGTTAATAATAATAACGTTAGCAAAGTCAACAATATAATCGGGTCAAATTTACGAAAGTGCATACATGTACGTAATGTTGGTTGCGTTGGTTTCGGATTCTTCTTGTGCTTTCATTATTCTTCATGATTCTTCATAATTCTTCATTACATTATTATAACGATTTCTTGGCCAATCAAATTATATAGATATTTTTTATCTTGTTTTCATTGTTATTAGAAACAAAAAGGAAATTCTATTATACTATTTTTATATTTATTTTCCCTTTACACGCGCATTATCCATAAACATAATAAACTCTTGTATTAACACCTCATCATTTATCTCTATTTGTTTTTTTTTTGATAATAATAATAATAGCTGCGTTTTTCAAATGCAAAATAATGCGTGCAAAGAGAACAATAAAACAAAGTGATTCTTTGATTTTTTTTTTTTAATATTGTTCTCTATTTATTTATCTTGCGTATATATCAAAAATTGTAACTCGTACTCTTAATATTATTATTCTTATTCTCGATCAATAAAACAAAGGAAATATCAACTGCTGCTAATTTGAAAAAAGTAATTCATTTTGATTCAGCGATAACCGAAAATTTCTTGGCACCGCATCGATTGTTTGGAAAATGTTGCAGATTATTATTATTATTATTATTTAGATCATGGAAATGGGGAGTGAGGTGAAGGGAGGGACAAAGAAATTGTCAAAATAAATAATAAAAAAAAATCAAATAAAGAGAAACGTAGTTTTTATTTTAGTCATTAGGATATTTAGGTATGCATTGTTATTACATACAAAATATCTATTTATATCTTTTTTTCATATATATGCAACGTGTGCGCGAGTTGAGTTTTGACATTACATTTTATGTATTACTTTATGCTCCGAGTAGATCGCGAAATAAAGTGTAATAAATTTATAATTAAAGTGTAATAAGGTACATACAATAAGTGTAATAAGGTGTAATAAAAGTAATAAAAGTGTAATAAAAGTGTAATAAAGGTATCGTAAAGTGTACCATGTTTCTAAGAGGTGCAGAATAACGAAACCTTTTATAACGGAATTTACAAAGAAAGAATAGGAATCACCAAAATAACCAGGCCCAGAACCAGGAAACTAGGAATGACTTACAAAGAAAAGAAAAAAAAGGGAATAGTAAATAAAGAAATTCCAATAAAAAAAAAACGAATATTTGGATAAAGAAAATTGTAATACCATTTTTTTACTAAAATATCGAAATACCTATATCTATATTTCATTATAGGAAATTAATTTTTACCCTATTTACTATATTGGAATTTCTGAAACCAAAACAAGTAAAATTATTAAATGCTTAAAAATTCCACGGTAATTAGATATGTTTAATATGTTCAAATATAGTATTACGATGGTATTAAAACATTATTAAATGTATTAAAAGAATGTGGAGAAAATAATATTTTATATATTTTTTTTTGGAAAAGTGCACGGTTATTGCATAATGTTGCATCAGGACGTATTAAAAAGTGTATTATGTTTATCCTTTTTTTCCAAAGGATAATTATAGATTGATGTAATGGAATGCAATGAAAATTTAATTAAAAAGATGTTTTTTACAAAAAAAAAAAAAACTAATATTATTAACGTAATATTATACATACAAACTGAACACAAAGTTATTAAATTTTTATTTTGTATCAAAATTTGTTTTTTTTTTTCGTTTTATTAAATTTTCTTTATCATTCGTTCTATTATTTATTTTGTATTCGATATTTTTAAACGGCAATTTTTTTAACCGGTTTTCGACTTATTTTTAGACTTCATTTTTTAAATGTATTCCATACAAGTTGATTTATTTTTAAATCAAATGCATTTACTAAATTAATAATCGTTTAATTCGTTTAATAGATGAATAGTATCAGTATCTTAAAAGTATATTCGAAATCATAGAATCATATAAAGTTTATCTTAATATCTTTTTTAAACCTTAATTTTCAATAATAATAATGGTCTTTTTCAAGACTTGATATTTAGCGCGAACAAAAAATAAGCATAAAAAATTAAATTTTAGAATATTATGTAAGTTGACAATTTAAATTGACGTTTCATTTTTTTTTTAAAAAAAGAGAAAAATAAATAAATTAATAAATAAATAATAATAATAAATCAAGTTTTTTTATTTTGCATAATTCCTGACAAAAAAAAATATTCTTGAAAGAATTTCTTTGGCGTTTTTCGTGTTGTTGTATTTACCTAGTAATAATAATAATAATAATAATAATAATAAATAATAATAAATAATAATAAATAAATCACACATTTATAATAACTATTTTAGGAAAATTGAATTTGTCACAAGTCGCATTGTGATTTGATTTATTTATTTGTTGATGCGTTTTTTAACACATTTTTGGTCAAATGATCAAAAGCAATTTTTTTGATAATGGATATTTGAATGTTTTTTTACCCGCCAAATTTATCTATTTATTTGTTTGAACTATTTTAACTACTAATCTTTTATATCTCTAAGGATTACTCGGAACGAATAATAAAATTTAAGGAATTATTAGGAAAAATGAAAATCTATTACTTATTTAATTATAAAAAATAATATTATTATTATGAAATTTAATAAAAATTATCTATAATATCTTTAAATTTATCATACAACTATCTAACAACAATCATTACAATCATTCATGATTATTCACAATTATCACGAGGCACGTCACGATATTCCATAGTAGATAGTAGATAATAATCGAAAGTCTAAATTAAAATATGGAGAATAGAAAAACAGAAAATATTTCTTTTTTAAATATATTTTGAAAATCGTAGCTTTTATTATATTAACTTAAAAAAATTACTAAAAGTCACTAAATTTATTTGTAGCTAAAAAAAAAATTATATAATAATAAATAAAAGCGCATATGCCAAATATCTGCATTATTATTATCATTATTATTATTGAATTATATTTAAAGAAATGTCAAATATATGATAAATTAGTTATTAGTGATTTTTTTTGTTTCCAAATTTTATATTGACAGTCTTTTTAATTTGAATATTTGACGGTGGTTAGGTGTCAGAAATTTTATTTGGACAAAATACTCCACTCCGAATTTAACATTTAAATCTAAAATCTCTTATTATTTTTATGTAGATACTAATATATATTTAGATACATGTAAATAATTGTGAATATTGTATATTGTTTATATTATATAATCATATATAATCAATAATTTTTTATTATGTTCTTACTTTTTAATTGGTCATAGTACGGTGACACATCATAAAAGCCAATTCAAATATTATTAACGTGATGACGAATATGAAGTTTTATATTTAGATAAACTGTACATTACATTAAAAATGTATAGCTTATTATTATATGTATGATTCGATTTGATAATTTGATATCTCAATTCACTTGACATTTAAATTTAATTGTTATTTATTTATATAGTTTTAAAAAAAAAATGCACTATAGGATTTTTTAAACTAAAAACTAAAATAAATTAAAAAAATTTTTTATGACGATAAGATTATATTCAAATCAAAAAATATTGGTTCACCCATATATATTTAATATATTTTAATTTACAATGTGGGTTACAAAAAAAAAATGCTATTTAAACACTCCATTTTTGAACTGAACTATCAAAGCTTTCAATTTTTTTAAAAAAACTTTCGATTATAATTTCTTATTAAGACTTGAAGGAAGAATAAATATTTTTTTCAGCATTTAAAAACTATTATCAAATTTATTTGATAAAAATGTCGTTTAGATCAATTATTCGTCGCGATAGCGCACAACGAAAAAGTCAAGTTTTAACAACACCAACAACAACAACTGAACAAACTACACCACATCATAAAACATCAAAAATGTCTTTTAAAGTACCCGGGAAATTACATATTCCATTTTTTAATAATACAGCAAAAACTGCTCCAGCAAAGGAATCAACTTTAAAAAGTGTTCCAATAAATAATAATAATAACAATAATAATTCTCAAAAGAAAAATAGTATTAATTTACGAAGGCAAACTATTGTTCACCGTACTGATAGTGGTCACAGACGAAATACCATTTGGTCTGATACTGTTGACGTTGACCTCGTTGCCAACTTATCTCCTAAAGAACTTAACCGACAAGAAGTTCTTTTTGAAATTATTAAAACAGAGCATGAGTAAGTTTTTCACAATCCATTTTATTCTTTTTCCTTTTTTTTTTTTTTTTTCTTCTTTTTCCTTCTTTTTTCCTACTTTTTTCCTACTTTCCATTTTTAAACCCTTTTTTGGGGATTGTTTATTTTGTTACATTATGATATTCTCCGGATTTTCCCGGATTTTTCCGGAAATTTTGAAATATCATTTCTATTTTCCTATTATTATTATTCATATTATTCGGATTATTATTGTTTCTTATTTTTATTATTTTTATTCTAAAATTTTATTATTATCACAAATTTTTCTTAAATTTTACACTAACCTTTTCCAACCCTACTTTCTTCATTTAGATATGTTCGTGACTTACGTTTGATTGAAGAACTTTTCATTCAACCAATTAAAAAAGCCGAAGAAAAATCCAAAAAACAAATAGTTCCAGAAAATCTTAACAAGGTTTTCAATTCTATTTCATACTTTTTATTCATTCATGAAGTTATTAGCAATGTAAGTTATTTTCTTAATTTAACCCTTTTAAATGTATATATATTCTTTTGAATTAGTAATTAGATGTATTAATTATTTTTTTATCTATTTTTAATATATATATATAGTGCTTAAATGAACGTCAAGAAGCTCAATCTCCATTAGTAAGAAGCATTTCCGATATTCTTCTTGCATATGTATGGGTATTCCGTGCTTATGCTCCATATCTCATTCACTATGAAGATGCTTTAAGAGAATTAGAGAAATCTATTAGAAAGAAGGATAAATTAGGCCGTCTCGTCAAAACACAACAAAAATTAGCTTCTTGCAGAAACATGCCATTGTCTACATACCTTCTTAAACCATTCCAACGTCTTCTCAAATATCCTCTTCTTATTATGAATTTATTAAAATGTACTGATAAAGATGGATTTGATTACGAAAATACTGTCTCTTTAAAGACCAAACTTGACCAAGTTCTTAATGACGTTGAAGAACAGAAACGTTCACATGATAATATGGAAAGGCTTCGTGAATTAGAAACCAGAATTCATGGGCTTGGTCCTTTCCGTTTAGCAGTAAATAATAGACAATTTGTTAGAGAGAGTCCCGCATGTCAAAATATACAAAATATGCCATCACCTTCACTACGAAGATCATTAACAGTAGTGTCAGATCCAAATAAACGTCATTCAGTACGAAATCTTTATACACTCGAGTGTAATGATATCGTACTTTTGGCTGAACGTACTGGAGTAACTAAAGAGGGGCAACACTTATATACATTAATTTCACGTCCTCCAACTCCTTTAGACGATGAACCTATCTTAGTTCATAAGCCGGAAGATTCTGGTGTTTACTACGATTATTAGTCTATTATTTTCTGTTAATTATATATCATTATTTTTGCATTTATTTTTTAACCCGTTTAATACCCCCCAAAACCAAAAAAAAAAAATTATTATTTTATTTCATGGACAATTATCTCATCTCATTTATATATATACACATTTATATATATATATATATCTTATTATATTATATATATTATCATATTTTATAGATGTATTCCTAGAACATAATAACCAAACTTGTAAATTTTTAATATCTATCTTCAAAAAGAAAAAAAAATACCCCCCAAATCATCATAACATCAATTATCGAAAAAGCACAAACACAACACGAAATTTTCAAAATTTGAAGGATATCAATTGTTTATTCGACAACAATTATATCTTACTATACACATTCGTCACAATTTTCTATTTATATAATAGAAGAGTCGCATTTTACCAACTTTATATATATCTCTCTTACCACGATGGCTCGACATCGTTTCCTAACTTTACTCTCGTAATTGGCAAAACACAAACACAAACACCTACAAACTATTTATTCAATCCACTTTTTAGTTCTTTACTCGAAAAAGAAACGAAGTTGAGGAAATCAAATTATGATTTCTTCCATCATAGAGAAGAATTTATGTTAATCCTTTAACGAAAATTTTCTTCGTTTCTTTTATTTATTATGCGTAAAAAAAAATCTTTTGATTTTTTTTTACAAAAATTAAGGCAAAATCTAAGCAAAATCTGAATATTTAAGATGGTTACCTGGTTACCTGGTTACATAATTGGCAAAATCTGAAACATGGCAAAACAAATCGTTTTATTTATTTTTTTATGGCAAAATTCGTTAAGACAGTATAGGAAAAATTAAAATTTACAAATAAATTTTTTTTCGATTTCCTCATCTTTTTTTCTTTTTCGACATTTTTTTTAATCACACAAACACAACGTTTTTTTATAAATAGTTTGATAACACCTTTGAACGGAATGATCTTTTTATAATAATGTAGTTAGTAAAAATGCGATGGTTCTTATTATATACACATTTCCAAGTTGGTTAGGACGTTGTTAGAAGAACTTGGAAGAGATGTATATTAGTTGGTAAAAATAATAGAGAAAACCATCGCTTGTTCTATTTGGTTTCTATTTTTATTTATTTTTTCGCGACACAAAAAAAGTTCGGTGTGGTTTTTTTATCAATTTTTTTTTTTTTTTAACCACATTTTCAACATCATCACCACGCGATTGATGTTCTTCAAATTTCGACCTCACCCGACAATAATAACATTGATGATTTGTTAGGGCGCATTAATTTTTTATTTTTTTTTTTTTGTTTAATTATTTTTTTTTAATTCATACTTAAGAAAGTATTTAGCCAAATATATTTAGTAATAATACCTTGTTCTCATTAAAATATATTGTAGTCCTTTATTACATTTATTAGTTCTTTAAAATATTATTTGTCCCACGGCTATTTACTACCAAAAATGTAATAAAAATTTCAAAAAAAAGTATTAATAGAAAATTAAATAAAACATTATATAATGACATTTATTATATATTAATATATATATATCGAAAGATATATATATATAACAACAAAAAAACTGCTTTAAAGCTAAAATGATTTTTTTTTTTGTGTATAAATAATAAATAATTTAAAATAATGTTTACGTACGTTTATTGACAAAAATGTTTAAAATGTTTATAAACATTTATTATTATTTATTGATAAAATGGAACGCCAATGATGATGACTCTAAACAAACTGATAAGACTTTTTTTTCTTTGAATGGGCATCCTCATTCAGTAACCAATACAACCTTATTTACGAATACAAAATTGATTACAACGCTACGCCTTTCTGCGACAATAATTGATTACATAAATGCTTGCTGCGCACCGTTCAAATAATAAATTACATTTATTAGAATCCCATTAAAAAAAAAGATACTACTTTATATGGTTTAGCGTCATCTTATTATTTTTAAATGCGCGTTTCTCTCAGATTTCAAGAAGACATTTTTCGTTATTTACATTAATGTTACCTGCATTGAAACAAATTTTTGACATAAACTATTTAATATATGTGTTTTTTCTGTGTTTCCTTAGATACTGGGTTTCTGTGTTGAATTGTTTTGTTTTCTATAGAATCCGAAGAATTTTTTTTATGATATAAAAGAATAAAAAAGAATTTGTATGACGTACAAATTTAATTGTACTGGAAAATTCTTGTTTATTTAATGAGGCTAGTTCGAAACACAATTTCTTCTCAAAAAAAAATCATATATATTATGATTATTTTCAGGGATTTAATTGGTTCCGTGTCCTTTGAAATTTAACGAATATTTGAAAGAAAATTTTTTTTTTGCACTGCCAAATTATAAGAAAAGCCGACTCTTCAAAAGAAATAACAATTGGTTATCTAGATGCTCTACAAAAATTACATTATACAAACATAATACACGTGGCCATTCATGTTGTTCGCGCAAGTTTTCGGATTCTAAATCCCGAACAAGTTTATCTTCCTGAATTATAATAAAGAATTGCGCCACGATTTTAATATTTCATTATTAGTTTTTAAAAAATCTAATTTATTTTTCCTGTTATTTGTTTATTACCAGTAGTACCTTTATGTCATATTACCAAAATATTTATAGAATTTAATGATTACTTGTTTTAAAAACGGTATTTTTTTTATGATATTAAGTCGGAAAATAACGGGATTGAGTTTTGGGGATGAGATTTCAAGAGAAAAAAAAGGACGGGTTTAACAAAATGGTTGATAATTATTACTATTGTTATTAATGTCATTGATGTTATTGATTAATATGAGTCTTTGAATCTAAGAATACCAGAACTTTTCATTATCAATTAATTATTACTTTGTATAATAGTTTCTCGATCTTTTGTTTGTCAAAAAATAAAAGGAACCCCCTAAAAAATATCTCCATAAAAAACGTCTAAATGAATTTGTTTTGAAAAGTGTAGTACAGAATAAACAGAATAAACAGAAATAAACAGAATAATTAATAGAAACCCAGATCGATTTAGTCATTTATTTGTCATTGTATATATTTCCCCAACAAAAAAAGAGATGTTTTTCCCAAATATGTATATGTTCGTGCATATTAGTATTACAGTTAAAGGGAATTATACTGAGCCTTAGCCAGAAGAAAACAAAACAAATAAAACAAATAAGCAAGAGATCAAAAAAAACACAATTGTGAAATCCCAAAAAAGTCACTAAGGAATATTATTATGCATTTTGGATTAAAAAATTTTATTTTAAAGAGGCTTACTTTATTGACACTAATCCAAAAAAAATGAATAAATGAATTTCACCTGTATGTACGCATTGCGCACGCCAAAAACAAAAATACAACAATTAAATATAAAGTTCTAGTTCAATAATGTTGAAACATGTTTACTCAAGTTCTTCTCTAACCTTCAAATTTCCAAAAGCAAACTGTAACCTCTAAATTCTAATTATCTTTCTAATATTACTTTGTCTCCTTTTTTGATTAGCATAAGGTCATGTGCACAAAACGATAATTAAATAATCAAGAAAATAATATTGTAATCATATAAATCGTTGGGTTTTTTTTTTAAAAAAAATTTTTTTTGACAGAAAAAATTTTCATACACAGCCTTCCAACAAAACAAACGCGAGATTACTTTGATACAAAAAAAAATAATAAATTAAGATGTACACAAAAATCCATGCAACCTTAAAAAAAATAAACTTAAATCTTAAGAACAATAGACTATAAAATAAATGATTGTTTAAATCCTTTGTGTATAGACAAATTCCAAATATGATGATTTTCTTGTCTACATACTAGATTTGTGTGAGTGCCCTTTTATTTATGTATTCCCAAGAATAAGTCAATAATGCACGATTCTTTTTACAATTATGTTAATTATGTTATAAAAAAAAATCCCCTGGATTCTCATTCGTATTATTTATTCCGTTGTTAATTCTTCTTCTATGGTCTATATCACGTGATAACCGAAATTCTAATTTTAGATTAAATATCAGAAGAATTATGTAATGTTTATCTAATATTAGTAAATAAAAAAAATCTGTGCCATTATTTTTTTTTTTTTTTTTGAGCTAAGCCTTCAAAATGGTTACTGAAGATTTTTCTTTTTTTTTTTTTAAAAAAAAAAAAATCAAATTCTAATTAATGAATTTATACCTACCTCACTTTAGTTATATAATTTGATATATTTTAATTTTATTCATTTATGTAAAGTGCTAGTTTTTATTTAATAAATTATATAAACAAAATAACATATTAGCAAACAAAATTGGTACTTGTTACAAAATTCAAAAGTACTTATATTGTTTCATAGATTCATTAAAAATAACATAACATTTAGATACAAGAAATTCTCAAAATTCAACGTGAAGAGTGTGCGCTTGCACAAAAATTTGAAAAAAAAGCATCCGCACAAATTTGCACGTGAAGTTTTACAAGTTAAAATTTTGAATTTTTCAACATTGTAATAGTCACGTTTCGAATACGTGTAGCTTCAATATGATAGTAGTAATTTCTGAGATTTGATATAAGTCTCTATGATTTAAAAACAAGAACATTACATTTAGAACTGTAAATATTCAAGTTATTGTCAAAAAGAATAGTGACAGGTGTGATAGATTTATATTTATATAGAAGTTCTCATGCCGAAATAATTTGTAAAAAGATGTTAATGATTTGACACGAGAGTGCCTACTTTGGATTATGAACAATACCTTTGAGAATTACAAAACAAATATTATTTTATATTTATAATTCCATTATTATCACAATATGAAGAACCTTAAAAACTAAAGCTTTTGAGAGTACTCCGAAGAAGGGAGTCATTCCTCCACTAATATCTCAATATCAAATTACAACAATAGCTAGAGACTTGAAATGGTTTATTATTATAACATTATTTTGTAATTGTTTAAATAATTTTTATGGTTATAATTATAATTGGGAAATAATATTAGATTATTTATTAATATAATCAATGAATTCTTTATTTTCTATAAAGTAATTATTGTATTATACAAATTTGTAACAAAATTTAGATGATTTTGTTAGTCAAAATAATTCGTTGTTTTCAGCTGAGCTAATTTTTTTCTTTCAAAATCTGAGTATGGCTAGGAATATTTGCGACTTAAATGTTTGCAAAATTATTGAATGCAAGTGGTAACGTATCCCCACAGGAAATCTTAATTAAAACGAAGCAATTTTTCCAACCGTATTATTGATTATCAAGCTGATAGTGTTTCTTTTTCTTTTTAAAAATTTTAAAATGTCTCGTGCACGTACTTTAAGTGATCAGGGATTTTAGATCAAATTAATGAGTTAACTCATAATTATCCAAAATTATCTAAAAATCATCCTATATAAATCAGTTAGTATATATTCATATTATTTAAGATTCTTGAATGTTGACTCATATAGATTGCAGTTTACCTATTCAGATTGGAAAGAATACCTTTCTTTACAATTGTGAATCGTGTGGATACAAGTTCCAGTTTGATAATGGCAATGTGTATATATTTGATATGCACATGAAATAGTGTTGTCAAGATTTCTTCAAAAGTTCCTAATGACAGCAATATATTGAACCCACCAATAAGAGTTACTGGGCGATCATGTGTTCACTATTAATTTTTCAATGTTTTTATATTTTTTCATAGTCCTAATAGAAATGGAACTTTAATTGCTATAATTCTAAATACAGCCTATGTTCCAAACATCCTATTTATGGAAATGAAACTCCCAGTAATAGTGAATATTATCATATCTGTTATTTTTATTATATAACATAGTTTATATAGGGATCTTCTCGTTCTCGGATAATTTGAGAGATAGCTATTAGTCAAGATATTGATTCTATGTCACAAAACTGTTTACTTTGATTACAAGAAAAATATGTTCGATATGCATTTGGCATTAAAATTTATGAACAAAGAGACACTCAGGACACAAATGGAGATTTTCAAAAATCAACGATAGAATGTCTTGTTAATTATTTTACTATTTAATGATATTATAGAATTACCTCAGGAGGTAGCATTGATCTAAATTAATTGGTTTCTATTTTTTCTGAAATTAAAATGAATTTATTTTTAATAATAGTGGGATTTTGGAAATGCTGAAAAAAATGAAAGAGAGCCTATTGGGCACCATGCAATGCATCAAACCTTCACGATTTCTAAATACAATTCCTATAAGTGAAATATTTTGGATCCTCCTTTACCTGAATACATTCCAAATGCAAATCTTGATGTTGAAAATTTCATTGTTGATCTATTCTATACATGTCATCAAAAGTAAAAAGTCTTTGACTCGATTCCTGAAATTTTAATTGTCTATGTAATTGCATCAAATAATTGTGTCGTCAATTTTTCAATTCCAATTTTTTATAATTTTAATTGCATCTGACTAAATTTAATAGTTTTGATGGCATATTATCTATTCATATTTCAGCAAAAAATTTTACAATAATAAAGTTAAGAGAAAAGTTATTCCTCACCCTATAATTGTCACATAGCATCACGCCGTCTGGATATTTTTTGAACATTATTTATCGCAAAGGTATCGTTTTTGAGAGATCTGCGTTATCTTTTTGCTTATTTGTCATCTGCCATCACCTGATTATCATTTTATAATCACATGAAAGCAAGTAAAAAACTCCGCACAAATTTTTACATAGAATTCTAAATTGTGTAAGTTCCGCAAATTCCGCACAAGATTTAAGAGGACCCTAAATTTAATTAGTTTTACAAAAGACTTAATAAATAAATAAAGGACATTCCAACATAAATTATATTTAGATTAAATATTTTAATATTATCATCAGTATAAAATTTTAAAAAATATATATTTGATGTTACTGAATTTAATACAAATTATGATAAACTGAATTCACATGATTTATTATATTTAATAATTTCATCAAGAAGATTTTTGAAAATACTTCTGTAAATATAAAAGCAATATTTATTCACTAATAATTAATTAATCAACTTTTCAGATCTTATTGAAATTCCTCAGAAAATAACAAATAATACTTAATTATATCAAACCCAGAAATAATAAATAATACAATTATATCAAACCAACATAATTCATTCACAGAATTATAATACTTATCGATTTATTATTATTATTATTATTATTTATTTTTTAAGTGAAAACTCGATTATTGAAATCAGTAACGTAATTGTGGAAAGCACATTCGTATAAAAAATTAAAAAATTGATCTGATCCATACCGTATTTAAAAAAAAACAATCTTCATACCTCAATATCACTTTCATAATAAAATTCATACCAAAATCGTCTATATGCTATGATTAGATTGAAATGTCGTCCGTCGCAAGACGCAAATGTATGTTTGTAGAAGTTGATACCTAACCCGTCTTCGTGACTTAAGATTAACTGCCAATTACTCAACTGAATGTTTGTTCGTTTTTGAAATAATATACTTATCTTTACCAGCCATAATTGTTTTTAGGACAAAATATTTTTTTGGGTAGATCACATTACAGTTACTAGTTATTCCAAGTCACCTGCTGTGACTTATAGATATATATAAAAATACGAACCAACCTGAAAAGGAAATTTTTCAGAATAAAAATTTATTTAAATGTTATTTTTTTTTTATTCTCGAAATACGTATATGCTATTAAATTATTTGTATAGCAGAGAAAAAAGTGGGAAATTTTTAAAGAGAACATATATATATATATGTATATACTGTATGTATATATGTATATATGTATATATGTATATATGTATATGCGTATGTATATATCTATCTCTATATTTTATAAATTTTTATATAGTTTCAATGACAAATGAGGAATAATGATAAAAAAAAAGATGATGCTTTTAAGAATAACTTTCGCTTGTCCAGAGCGAGTCTAATAATTGAGAAAATATATATATTATACTGTATCCGAATTTTATATAACTAAAAAAAAATAAATAAAAATAGAATATAAATAATAAATTAAATTGAAAATTAAACAAAATAAAATAATAATGAAATTAAAAATTTTTACATAATATATAAAACTAGAATTCTGAACAATAAATTATAAATCTCAATGAATGTAAGAAATAAGAGAGAATAATAATCATATGACAAGAATCAAATGGATATTATGTGAATATTATTATTATGTGGGTATTATTATATGATTCATTATGGTTCAATTGCTGTATAATCTTCATTTTCTTCAAATACAGAAGTCAGTCCACTAGTGTTTAGAGAAGCGAAACTAGAGAAACTAGAGACACGAGATACAAGATCTCCAAAATTATCATGATAAGATGAGGAAGAAGAAGAATGTAATAATGGTGATAATGATGGTAATGAAGAAGAATAATAACAGTTATTACTAATACTACTCATATTATTATTATTATAATTATTATTATTATTATTATTATTATTATTATTTGGGAATACCCATCCTTCCGATCCTCGACGATAATAAAAATCATTTAAGATCTCTTGAGTAGGACTTTCGTTAATACTAACACTTCTAGCCAATCGTTTATTGGTAGATACATAACCCACTGTAACTGCCGGATTTAAGAAACAAGGACTTAAACTATTATTCATAAAAGTTATAGTGATTCGAAAATTATGAGTAATTTCAAGGTTATGTGAGGAAATATCGGGAGAAAGTTCAGAGACCAATACATAAGGAAGTGTTAAAGTCAAATGATGATCTTGTGTGATTGAGGGAAGAGCGGTAGTAAAGTCAATTAAGGATGCTGGTTTGGTATAAGTTATAAAGGTTTTTTCTATAACTTTATTAGATGAAGTTGATAATAGATATTTTGAAATTTGCGATATTTCTAAACTAACAGTTTTGATTCTTGCAATTTCTCTCATTACTATTAACCTCGCATTAATAGTGATTTCTTTTGCATCCATATCATCCATTGGTAATATAATCATTTTTGGTACTTCTAATTCATATTTGATCCTCTTTTCTTCAATCATTCCAGTATATCTTTTTAATCCATTAATCATTAATCGTGGTCGAATTATTTTAAGAATATAATCAACTTTTTCTTGTGATAATTTTCCCAATAATGAAGCTGGTAAAATCATAGCTGACAACTTATATCTAATATAACCATTTAAATAATCCGTAATTGAAGGTGGTACATCAGTCGGCAAATCAAAGGAAAATGGAAATTCATTAACACCTTTTATAAGTTCCCATTTTTTATTATTATCTTCAAGTAAAGAAATTGTTTGATTTAAAATGATCATACTACTTCGAATTCGAGGTGGATCTCCTGATTTTTTATCTCTGGTTTTTTTTTCCATCTTTTTCGTTAATCTCATCTTTTGAGCTGCCGTCTCATGACTAAAACTTATAACACATTTTCCACTAAAAGTTATTGATATCGACTTTACTTTTATCGATTTGGAAAGTTCTATTCTTAGTACACCTGTTACTCGGTGCTTAGTTGTCGTCGTAACATTACCACTATGCAAAATGAGAACAGGTGTAGTAGGGATTATTTCAATAGCAACAAAAGGTTCTTTCATAGACACGAACAAAAATCCTCAAAATAAAATAAAAAATAAAAAAAGGTCGTTACGGAAAGAGTGAATATATTCAATGAAAAAATTTTTTTTTATTTTTTTATTTTTTTTAAAATTTTTTTGGTACCGACAAACAACAGACAGCGGTAATGGACCGCGATAGTGAAAGAAGCGGCGACTACAATTTGAAGAACGAATTCTGCGAGCACAACTGTTTGCATATTTTCTATCTCATAGAAGAAAGTAATTGATTGGTCATTTTTTTATGTTTCATCTTCATCTATTATCCTAATTTGGGTCACTTTGATTTTTCAACTTTACTTACGCAACGCTTTTTGATCTAACAAAAAAGATTTATTTATTTCTTAACAATATTCCTAAAAACAATATATTCTCAACAATATTTAGCATGGCTAAAAAACACAAACAACTTCGTCAAAGGAAAAAAAAAACAATTTTTAAAAAGGAAGTAACAAAAACAGAAAAAAGCACCAAAAAAACGATAAATAAAGCTTGCGAAGAAAATGACTTAAAAGCCCTTCGAAACTTAGCTTGTTCCGAGGGTTTTCTTTCCAATTCATTACGGAGTAGTTGTTGGTACTTATTATACAATACATATACAATATAAATAATATAAACATATAATATGCAGTAATATATAATCCTTATACATCAAATATATATATATATATATATATATATATAATATTTAGGGCCAAATTATTAAAAGTTGGAAAGATAAGCCGTGAAAATAGAATTGAAGAAAATCATAAGGATGAAGATCAAGTTTTGCTTGATGTTGAACGATCATTCGTTAATTATCCTAAAGGTATCAATTATTTTTAAATATTATAATTTATTTTTAGATATTATAATTTTAAATTTTATAATTTATAATTTAAATAGAATTGAAGAAATCCCAACTCAAAAAGAAAAAAGAAGAACTTAAGGATGTTATTATTGGAATTTTGCGTAGAAACCCTAAACTTTCATATTATCAAGTAATTGATTTTGTTCTTGTTCTTTGTGTTGTGTTGTGTACGTCGTTATTATTATTGTTATTTAATAATTAATAAAAAATCTGTAAATTTAATTTAATTTAATTTAATTTATTAAAAATCTATAATATTAAATTTAATTTATTAAAATAGGGATTTCATGATGTATGTGCGACATTATTACTTGTATTGAAAGAAAAGGAACAAACAATAAGAATAGGAGAAAATATTGCAATGTTTTTCTTAAGATATCCTTTACTTGGATAAAAAGAGAGATATATATATGTTTATATGTTTATAAATTCTTCCTTGACTTCATTCAAATTATACAGATGGGATGTTATCATCACTTGATCTTGTTTTAAGTCAATTACCCCTTGTTTTTGATATTATTCGTTTTGAAGATGTCGAATTGGCTGATTTTATTAAGCAGTAAGTGATCTTTCGTTTTTATTTGATTTTTATTTATTTATTATTATTATTTAACAATTTTAATAAATTTTAGATCAAGTGTAATGTCACATTTTTGTATTAGTTGGGTAATCACTTGGTGTAGTCACGATATTCACGATTTTCCCACAGTAGTTCGTCTTTTTGATCTTTTCATAGCATCGGATCCATTGATGCCAATTTATTTTTCTGCAATGGTAAATAAATTAAATAATTTTAAATTAACTTTAAATTAACTTTAAATTAACTTTAAAATTAATTTAAATTTTTTAATTTTAATAATTTTAATTAGATTGTATTGAGTAGAAGAAAGGAAATTTTGATGCAAGAATGTGAATTTTCTACTATTCATTCTTTCATATCCAAAATTCCTCAAGATGCTAATTTCGATGATATTATATTTAAAACCGTACAATTGTTTCAGAATTTTCCACCACATTCATTACTGAAAAAATCAAATACTCGGTTTCTTGAAATGTGAATAATTTTTAATATATGATTATTTGAATTATATATTTTTATTTATTGATTTATTTTTCTTTTTATTTTCATTTTTCATTTTTATTTTTTAAATTTATTCGTAGATCATGCACACATTTATATAGGAATAAATGGATCACCGATAAACCTTTAAGTTATAATATGGTTGATGAAATCTTATCAATACCTT
The DNA here is from genome assembly GCA_910592015.1 of Diversispora eburnea. NCBI lineage: Eukaryota > Fungi > Glomeromycota > Glomeromycetes > Diversisporales > Diversisporaceae > Diversispora > Diversispora eburnea. Next base: position 29,083 of record CAJVPK010000045.1, on the reverse strand, counting down.
TATCAAAGAGAATTGAGGAATCCCAAAATCAATCATTGTTTTATAATAATCCACGTGGAATTATTATGATTGTGGTGATCGTAATGATCGCAATAATGATTTATTGGTTATTATTAATCAATAAGTGAAATTATTGAAGAAATTTAAATATTATGTAAATGGGGGGGGAAATATGTGAGAAATTATTAAAGTGATTGAAATGATTGAAGGTTAAGTGAAAAAAAAAAAATAGTAAGTTACTAAATTTTATTTTATTAATATTATTTTTATTTATTATTATTTTTTTGCTAATAAATAATTTCTAAAATTTTTCTTAGTAAATCATATAGAGTTAATAGAATTAGAATTATAGAACTTTTCGATATACTTTTTGAACATTTATTGAAAAAGATTTCTCGATTATTTTTAGTATTTTTGATTTCATTCTCGGCTTTTTTTTTTTTTTTTGTTTAAAGTTAGATTTTTAAAGTTTATGGACATTGCTTTAAATAGTACACACATATATATATGTCTGCCTTTTTTTTTGTATATTATGGTGTATTTTTATATGTAATTTTATGAATTTATATTAAATACATCATGCTTTTCTAAATCTCATGTAAAAACTAATTAAATTCATAAGAAAATAATAATAAATATACTAAATTCAACTAAATATGAAATAAAATTAATAAATACATAAAATAGAATGAAGGAGGAGATAGATTTTTGTTGATTCTTCAAGTTTTTTTTTTCAAATTTTCTTCATTCTTGAGTTTCGAAAGACTTGAATAATTGAAATCTAGTGTTATAAATTGCTTCTGGATGCCTGGATGTATTTTCAAATTTTCATTTTATTTTTAAAATTATCTTCCCTATAATCAAGATAATATTTCCACAATTCTTCACTCATCTCTTATAATTAATTTGGAATTTCTTTAGTCGTAATCCATTTACATATTTGTCTAGCTAAATCTTTATCATGTGATATATAATAATAATGATGAAAAATAAAAATATTTCCAGGATGAAGTTTTCTCTTCAATTAATTTTATAAAAAGGACTATTACTTTTAAGTGAATTACCACCTAAATAAAATGCAAGTGTGATATAGCCCCGAAGAAAGTAGGTCAGTATCACGTAATTGCTTTTAAATGCCAAATGTAGGAACTAAATCAAATGTCAATGTAATAAGATTATCGACATTTGATACACCCTTATTAAATTTTTTTAATAAAATCTCTTGCTTAGCTTGAGAATGAATATTTTATCATGTGTTTTTGCGCAGTTACTGCGGAGCTACGGAAAAAATATTTGTCAGACTGTATATAGATATAATAATTGGGTCTATTGTTTTATAATTAGTAGAGTATATTAAACTTGTAAAATATTATCAAACTTTTAATACAATATCAAGTTGACCACATCTTTTCCATTGTTGATTTTCAATATCCCATTCTAAAGATTACTCCATCAATCCACTTATTGTTATATACAGTTGCTTTTGCTATCTCTCTAAATATCTTGAAATCTATCATAAAGGTATCCATCCTTTTTTTCCACAAACAATCTACATTTAGTCGAATATCTTTGAATAGGCTACGTCATTTCCACTTGTCCAATTACCAAAATCATATATGTATAAATATATAATGAATCTATTTTTAGATACCGATTTACGTTTATTGTAGTGCAAAAAAGTCACATTATGCATAAAAACCTTTATTTGTTTTATATTAAATATACTATAAAAAAATTTAAAATTTCATTTATTCCTTTATTTCTCAAAATTTCAACATTTAAAGTTTTTTTTTCACGCTTTATTATTACTGTTGTGTATTACCCTTTTCAAAAATGTCAACGTTCCCTGACTATTATGAAATTCTTGGAGTTTCCACAAAAGCTACAGAAGAGTAAATAAGTTTTCTTTAATTGTTTTAGTTGTAAATTCTTACATGAAATAAAAAATAACTGATCAATTTTAATTGATAAACTAAGATATAATTGTAATAATAATAATAATAATAATAATAATAAAATTTTAGGGAAATTCGAGAAGCATACAAAAAGAAAGCGTTAGAATTTCATCCAGATAGATATGTACCTGGTACTCAAGATTCAGCAATAAATCCTTCAATTACTCAAGAAGAAGCCAAGATTCAATTTCAAAAAGTAGCTGACGCATATTATGTACTTAGTGATCCGACAAGAAGGCAACAATATGGTATTTTTTTATAATGATTTATTAACTCAATTAAAAGAAAAAAAAAATAATAATTAAAGATAAAAATTAAAAAAAAAAAAAAATTTTTTTTTTTTCTTTTAGACAATGCTAAAAGAAGACGACGACAATCAGGTCCATCATGGCAATTAAATCAAACAGATCCTAATCAATTATTTGGTAGTGAATTTGAGGAATTATTAAGACCCGAAATTGAAAATCCAAGTTGGTTTTATGCTCCATTTGGTGCAATTTCTGGTGGAGTATTAGGATTTATTTGTGGAAATGTACCTGGAATGGTATTGGGAGCTTATGCTGGAAATAAATTAGGTGCTGTTAGAGACGCAAAAGGTAAATAATGATAATAATTAATGAAAAAATTAAATAAATGATTAATGAATAATAATAATAATAATAATAATAATAATAATTATTATTATTATTATTAATTTTTATTATTAGGTGTATCAGTTTATGAAGCTTATTCGAAACTTCCTAATAATCACAAAGCGGCCATATTGGCTGCAGTTGCAGCTAAATTAGTAACAGGTGGTAGAATTTAAAAAATTTGAAATTTATTGAAATTTTATTAAATATAATATATAAACAATATACTTCACAACATAATATTTCCAACAAACAACATGCTTTATAAAATACTTTACAAGTCTTTTGAATTATTTATAAATAAAAAGTAAATAATATATAATTTAATTGATGCTCTACACTTTTAGATATTTCACGTTCATAAAATGAATTTTCTTTTATTGGATTAAATTCGGTATATTCCGTACTATTCCGTACTATTCCATGCTATTCCATACTATTCCATATAATGCTAAAAAAATAAAATAAATGTTTGCATAATGTTCTATATATGGAAATAGAATTCTATTAATTCTATTTATTCTATTTATTCTATTGAACTAAAAAAAATGGTTGCACAATTTCGATCCCCGATTATCATTCATTCATCAGTTATTTAAACGTTTTTTTTTGTTTCATTTCATTCATTACGCTTATTTACTCCTTTACTCGAAAATTTTAAAATTATTATTTAAATAATATTTAATAATACTACCGAATACTACGAAAAATATGTCGATCACTCTCTACATCACTCGTCATGGTGAACGTATGGATCACGTAGAACCAAGTTTTGCTTACACTTCTACAACTCCTTATGATCCACCGTTAACACCTAGAGGTAAAAAACAGGCCAAAAAAACGGGTTCTTATATTCACAATATACATCTAGAAACAATTGTCAAAGATGTTCAACGTCAAAGAAAAGTAGAATATCTTATTTATACTAGTCCCTTCTTGAGAACGGTTGAAACTGCTATTGGTATTGCGGAAGGAATTAATTCTTCTGATAAAGATTTACCGGCTAAATCAATTCAAATTAAACTTGAACCCGCACTTTCGGAATGGCATACTGCTGCCTATTACGCAAATGCGGTACCAAATAGTATTATCACTTCTCGTGTAGAAGAATTACATCGTTTAAATCAAGACGCACAACAACAATCTTTCTTTGAAGTGGATTGGGGATATAAACCAGTTTTCGCGGAATTACCGGAATATCCTGAAGGAATTTATGAAGTAATGAATCGTTGTGGTTTGGCATTAAAACAATTAACTACACCTTTCATCGAAGATCTTCAAGGGGATAAAACTAAAGATGTGGTTTTGATCTTCGTAACACATGGGTGGTGTTTTAATGTTATTCAAGAAGCATGTTCAAAAGCTAGTACTTGGATGGAAGCCGGATTTTGTGCAGTATCTCGTGCTAGGTGGGCACAAAAAGGATCACCTGAAGAATCAAAAATTCCCGAAATTAAAATTAATAATACAGATGAAGAAATAAAAATTAAAGCTAATAGAAAGAATGAAATAGATCATAGTAGTCCATACGGAAAATGGCTAATTGATGTAACTGCTAATACGTCGCATTTAAAAGAAATATAAAAAGAGAAAATATATCATAAATATTTTGAAGGGGTAATAAAGAATGCTTGCATCTTTAATTATTTTTTTTTTTTTTTTAATTATTTTCATTGTTTTTCATTGTTTTCATTATATTCATTATATTCATTATTATTATTATTTTTAAAGGGGTTTTCACATTATATTAATATCTTTATTATTAACAATATTTATTTATTGCACATACTTAAAATTAGTCACAAGTTGTAATAGAAATATTTTTTTATTCTCTAAAAAAAAAAGTGTTATGCAATAATATAACAATATTATGCAGTAAATTTTATATTTAAACTTCAATATTTTTTATTTATTTTTCATGTTTCAGTCTATATATATTTCAGTATTTTATTTATATTTCAGTATTTTCAATATTTTCACCCTATTTTTTTTTTTTGTTCAATAATTTAACGGATAATTCTAAAAAGAATATGATGATGAGAATTTTTTGAAATAAAAAAAAAAAAAAACATTTGAATTATTAAAGAATTATTAAATTAATTATATTTGTTGAATTATAATTGTCAATTATATATACAGTATATATACAGTAGTATATACATAATAATAATGTACATTAAATTACAAAAGAAATATTATTATACGCGTTCGATTGATTGATTAATTATTATATAAAATTAATTTAATATATATATATATATCTATATATATATATATATAGATACTTTTGGTAAAATATTTTCATTATATTAAATAAATAAATAAATAAATTAATTATGCAAATTATTATGCTCTATTTACAATTGTGCATACCAACTAAAATGTGTACTTGTTTTGCTTGTTTTGCTTGATTGCTTGATTGCTTGATTGCGAGTCTCTAGGATACTCACAAAAATCTTGATGAAAAAAATCTTGAAAAAAAATCTTTGATGATTGATGAGGAATCTTTGATGAAAATCTTGGTGAAATCTTGGTGAATCGTAAAATTTTTAATATAAATTCCTTTTTTTTTTTTTGTTTTAAATTTTTCTGTTGTCGGATGAAATCATATTAATGACATGAAATTTCATTATTTCATTAAAATAATGTTCATCGTTGTCTATAGATTGACAATTTTTCAACCCAAAAAAAAAAACCAGAAAAAATAAATAATAAATCAGAAGTGAGATATTAATATTAATATATATATATAAAAGTCCAACTTTAATTAAGATTTCTTACTAAACCTTATAATAATTTGTAAGAAAAAAAATATATATAAAAATAATGAAGATAATGATAATGAGTGATTTGACGAAACAGAAGAAAATGTAGAAAGAAAATTTGATTGATTGATTTGAAGAAACCTGACGAAAATGAAAAAAAAAAAGAAAATTGATTGATTTTGGAAAAAAAAAGAAAATTTAAATGATTTTATTTAGATGATATGAAGAAAACTCAAAGAATATGAAAGAACGTTAATTAAGAAAGTTATTAATATTAAAAAACCCTCATTTTGATTGAGAAAGAATTCTTGTTCCGACGCACCTAAAAAAAAAAAAAAAAAGAAAAAGAAAAAAAAAAAAGAAAAATTCTCGTAGGTCTAAACCGTTCTCCACCGAATTAAACTTGTAAATCACTAATAAATGTTCCTCTGAACAAATATGTAGGTCAATGTAAGTTCAACATAGGTCGATGTAAGTCGATATGGGACGATAGAAGTCAATGTTGGTAAATATAGGTCAACGTGAATCAATATTGGTCATAATTGTCAATATTGGTCGTAATAGTCAACAACGGTCGTAATAATCAATATTGATCGTAATAGATCAACATAGTTTAAGAAAAGTTGATGACGACATTTGATCCTCCAAGTTGACTCCTGTAGTATAAGAATGTATAAGAATGTATTAAGAAAGTGTTTAATATATAATGTATAAATTGGTTCGAAAATTATTTATAAATTATTTATTTATAAATTATTCATAAAAAATATTGACCTATTATGCTTTCTTCTGAATATCCTAGCACCATCGAGCGTCTTGAAAGTAATCTCTGCTGAGTTGTCGACTCGTTCAAGTGTGATCAACTAAATAAAAGGATTTAAAATTAAAAATTAATATTAATGTTATATATATATATACTTGCTTATTTATTTATTTATTTATTTATTTATTTATTTATTTATATAGTTATATATAAAAATAGATTCATCAACTCACCGAAAATCCTCCAGGAACTGCACTGGCTAAACTTTGAAGTTCACGCTTCGTAACGCTATCTCCAACATTAGAGATTTTTAATTTATTCGAGGCGGCAGCAACTTTTCCTCCAGAATTGGCAGTATTGATGGTGTTGTTTGCAATATTAGTATTGTTTGTAGCAGATTTTGCATTGACGGATTTTGCATTTGATGTAATTTGGGTCGCGGATTTGGATAATGTGGGTTTTAATGATGATGATGATGTAGAGGGCTTAGATGACGTGACAGGTTTGGATGATGATGAAGGTGACGATGATGATGATAATGTTTGTTTTGATGTGGTAGTTTGAGAAGATTTTGCAACAGATTTAACGTTTGAAGAAGAATTGAACATTGTTTGAGATTTAATCGGATTATTTTTGACGGTCCTTTGAACTTGTTTGAGTACCGATTTGGCAGAAGTTGGTTTGGAATTAGAAGCTGATCCAGAAGCCGCGAGGTTAGAATTGGACTTAGTCTTAATGGAACTTAATGATGTTTCTTTATTAGTTGCAAGCGTAGGAATTCCTGATTTTAAAGTTTTCTCGGAAGCAGTATTTGCAGTTTTATTGGTACGATCCACTGTATTAGATGCATTAGATTTATTATTATCCTTATTATCCTGAACTACAGATTTGCCATTGGTAGCATTTCTCTTATTAGCTGGTTCTTTTTGTTCAAAACCATCAGCTGGTGTTTTACGTTTTGAAAGTGAAGAACTTGGAATTGTTCTTTGATTTTGATTATTATTATTATTGTTACTTTGTTGTTGGTTTGCTTGCCTTCGTGAAGACATAGCATGATGATTAAATGTTGAACCACCCCTAGAAAATGAATTATTGTTTCCACTTCGTCCTCCCACCATTGGTCCCATTGGTGGATGAAAAGGTGGAATATCCATTTGGTTTTGATAAGGCATCATATTCATATGAGGACCACCAGAACCAATAGGCTGAAATTGTGTCACTGGATTAGTAAATGAAAATGCGTGTGGTCGTAATCTTGCAAAGTTTGGATTAACGTGGATATTTGGTCCAATTATAGGACCTTATGTATTAAAAATTCAAAAATTTTGATTAATTATTACAAAATAAATTATTGAAAAGAAATTATAAAATATCATGAAAAAAACGAAATTATACCGGGCAAATTTGGTATCATAGGATTTCCCATCGGAATCTGCCCCATGGGCATGCTAAATAAAGAGTACATGAATAAAATTACTATTAATACCTATATTAAATGAATGTTTCAATATTTATTAAATAAATATATATATATATATATATTTATTTATATATATAATTACCCAGGCATTCCTTCCATTCCTGGACCAAAACCAGTTCGAAATGTGCCATTGAAAAATTCTCCACCGGTATTTCCCGGACGCCAATCATTATTTCTTCGTATACCACTTCTCCTGAAATTTTGGTTAGATTGTTGTGTGTGGTTTGATTGTTGTTGTGATGTCTGACGCTGATTAGAGGAACGTTGCTGCTGCGTAGACTTCTGCACCGGACCGCTTTGTGGCTGTGATTGTGTTGGCTGTTTTTTCTGTTGTTGTTGACGATTATCTGAGGTCGTAGTAGCAGTAGGAATTTCTCCATCTTCTTTTTCCGGTGATTTTGTACTTGGAATTGATTTACTGACACTTAGGGAATCTGATTTTTTAGTTTCTTTAGATTCTTCTTCCTTAGGAACAGTCACTTCACCGTGTTTTTTGATGTCGTCTTTTTGAGAAGACTTAACTTCGATATCGTCAGTTTCAGACTTTTCAACTTTTTCAGTGTTGTTGGTATCAGATTTATCATTATCTAAAATATCAATGTCTTGGGTCGAATCCAACCCAAACTCTTTCCAGAATTCATCATCTGCCAAGTTCCCATCATTTTCGTTAATGTCGCCACTACCGAACTCCTTAAAGAAATCGGGGTCAAATTCATCGTCGAGCCCTAGTTTGAGCTCATCTGGATCATCCTCTGGCGGAGGTGTTATAGCAGTTTTATCCACTTCAGTATTATTATTATTATTACTAATGTTATTATTCGTGTCTTGTTGGATATTTTTCTCATTCTCCGTTGACGTCGAAGCCCCTTATTCAAATCAAGTGTGTTGGATGGTTGGTAATCATCATCTTAAAGTATTTTATATAATATAATTGTTTTAAGGTATTTAAATTTTAAACTTACGTTTTTCAAGAGGCTCGTCGATGTTAAAGTCCATGGTACCATCGAGGTCGAGCATGCTCTCATCTAATAACTCTGTGTTGAGAGCGTCCGGGTTATCAGAGAAGTTAAAATCGATTGCCTCTTCAAAGTCTAAGATTTCTTCTTCTTCTATGTCCATATTTGAATTGATTGTTTGTTCGTTCACGGATTCCATATCAGAACGATTAAGTATGTTTTGAAATATAGCCAAACGATGAGTTTTTTTGAAAAAGTTGAAAAAAGAATCTCGCCACTTTTAAATTTTTTTTGTCTTCGGTTAATTGACCAATGAAAAGGGACTGACGGAAGTTCATTGTAGCACGACGATAAGTCATCTGACGATCGAAATGTCATCTGCATCATCTATAATTCCATTTTTAATATTAATGAAAGGTATTTAATACACTTTAATTTTTTCTATTAAAAGTCAAACAATTGTTATTATATGTAGAGTTTATTTCTTTTTTTAAATAAATTAATTTATATCTGCCTATATTTATAAAGTTACATAAAGTTACAAATTAACCTTTTTATTAATTGTAAAGAAAAACGTGAGCGTTATCTGAATAACATTAAATTACAAATTCGTCAAAGTATTATATTATCAGATCGATATAATTTTTTGCGAACCGTAGAAAATTAATGAATTAATAATAAAGAATCAATACTATTTTTTAACCTGCAAATTTAGCATTTTTCCGACAAACTCGTGCAAATCATATGGCGACGAAGTGCTTACATTAGGAAATTTTATAGGGGATCAATGCTAGAATTATTTAATCACTGTTGTAAAGCATGAAATGAGAGCTTTCAAATGGTATTTAAAAATGTTTTAGTAAAAATTGTGCAAAACTAAATTTATTTATTTTTTTAATTCACTTTGGGTAATAACAACTTGATAAATATTAGTGCAAAAAAAAAGGCTACAGTTTTATGAATCTGTGTATAATGTTAGGAAACCTTTTTTCATATTTATTTTATTTTTAAATTATTTAACTTATAACTAGTTGTTATTATTTTTTTAAACATTGTAGTCATAATTTATTAGTTGAACTATGATACTTTATGATGGAATCATAATAGCATTATAGTACTAATACTAACTAGCTACTTACCTGAATTGCATATTATAACAATTATCAGTTATGCAGATTTTAATAATTAAAAATTCTCAATTCTACAAGTTTGTAATTATCTGTAAAGTTTGCAAATCCACAATGTATATAATTATGTCATCATTTTAAAAATTGGTAATTGCTTAAAACTTCATTATTAAATTTTTAAACATTAAACTTAAACGTCTATAATCACCTTAATTTTAAAGATTAAGGTCTGAAACTTTTACACAAAATGCAAATTATTCTTAACTTTAAGTCTGATTATTAATGCTTTTGATATTACTTATTAAAATTAAAAGTTTTATATGTAACAGCAACAACTGATAATTATTTTTAAATTTGATTTTCAATTGATAAATTTTATTTATGATATTTTGACCAAAAATTATCTGATTAGAATAAAAAAGATATCATTTTGATGCCAAAAATGTGGAAAATCCAAATATCTACTTTATTATTACACAAAAGTTTGCAATTAATTGTGGAATTGTGACTCATTCTATCTAAAAAATCTGCAATATTAAGAACTTGTAAAAATAATTAAGGACATTATCATTACTTATGACTAGTTACAATCATTTATCATAATCTTCAACACTGGGTACAATACTGTAATTATACTATAATATAATTGTATATAAAGATGTTAATATTTTTTTTATATTCCAGCAAGGCCTTATCTCAAATTTATTAATTATAAAAAAGATAAAGTCTCTCACATTCACTAGTCAAAAACAAAAGAATTGTTGTACCAAATGGTAATTCCTACAATATAGATCAGCTAAAAATCAGAAAGCCTATATCATAGACCAGCTAAATCAACAGTCCTATTGTATCTTATATTATAAATCAGCTAAGATCAGAATTTCTTTTGTGTCACCTATTCTTTTGTGTTTGACCTGTAATTACTTTTACATAATATAAAATATATAACTTATTCTAATAATTATTGAAAAGATGAGACTCAGACCAACTCATATGAGACATACTTGTAACCTACTGCCTGACAAGTAAATTTGCCTTCAGTATTAGAGCTCTGAATGGATTGACTCATTGACTCACAAATTGGCTTACATACTATTAAAAAAACATAATGGGTTGTAACCCATATATTAAATTTCATATGAAATTCTGATTTGGGAGTCAACTTGTTAGGAGCACTAGATATTACCAAAACTTTCTTTTTCCTTCTGTTTCTAATCCCATTACTTAATTCCCATCTTTGATCACATTGCATCTATGCACCCGGACATTTTTATGTATAAATAATTTAAATTTCTTCATAGTGTTCTGTATTAGCCATTGTTGTACCTTTATTTTTAGCTATTGATTGTATAAAAGTGAACAAAGACAATGATATTAAGTCCATTGGGATGTCTGAAAAGAGAAATCATCTGGGTTTCTCTTTGACTGGTCCTCTTGCAATTTGATTTTTTCTAAATTTTTTAATTGGCAAGGAATTCCGATTTTAGCTGATTTATAATATAGGATGCAATAGGATGGTCGATTTTTAGCTGGTTTATTACATAGGAATTCCGATTTTTAATATATGAATCACCTTTCAGTACACCGATTCTTTTGTATTTGACTAGCGTGTTCAGCAAAGTCTGCATCTGGAATGTAAAGTGATTCAATAAATTGTCATAATATAATTATTCATAAAATTAAAAATATTAATGTTTTTAATTAAATATAAATCTTTTAATTAATTAAATCTCAAAAATGATACTAAGTAAACTTAAAGACAAGAATAAATTGAATCTATTATAAAAATTTAAATCCTAAAACTTACAAATTGAAAAAATGATAGCTGTCATTGCATTGCATTGTTAGTTTTCATGTCATTTTTGGGTCACAAAAATTTATTTCATTTTATATTAATTATAATTTATTGTATGATTATTATTCTTTCTTTAATAAATTTTATTTCAAATATAATATAATATAAATATATTAAAAATAAATTTTTTATGTCGATCTAGTAAATAACAAGATTGGTATACACTATTTAAAATTTGTTAATTATATTCTCGAACTTCAAAATATCATTAAGTAGGAATTTCTTTGGACACACGAGTGGTTTTATATTAAATAAAAAAAATTTTGCACTTTTCTTTTTGTATGTATGTTCAAAGCGAAACAATAAATCTAAAAAGAAATATTTATAAATATATGAATTTATTATTAATGGCAAATATGTATAATGAAATAATGAATATAACATATCATATAAGTGAAAGAAAAAAATTCACCAATCATAGAATTTAAAGGTTTACTTCGAACTTGTAATTTTGACTTCTTTTAATTAATTATCTCAACCAGTGTTCATTAGTCTTGCAAACCTTTTCATTTTTGGTGATGGTAAAGAGTTAGAAGTGGCCTTTCGTTTTTTAGACTTATTGAAGTAATAAAATATAAGATATTATATTTAAAAATAATAATAATAATTTGTTATTAAATATTATAAATCTAATAAATTATGACATTGTTTATTGTTTATATTATTTGTTATAAAAACAAGAGAAGAGTAGAAGAAACAAAGTAAGTTGAAGAAGTTGAACTGGATGTAAACGAATATGAGTAGGACTAGCGGAACTATAAGTAGTAGTAGAAGCAGTAGAAAGATTTAGACAGTGATATTATTTCTAAAAAAAAGAATAAAAAAATAAATAATTGAATGTAATATTATAACAAGTAACTTGGTGCAATGATAAAATTCATTTTTTAATACTGTATATATAATGAGTGAGAAGAATAAATTTATAGATTAATAAAAAATGAATTCTATTAAATGATTGATTCTATATACTGTATATATTGAAATATAAATAAATGCCCAATATTAAAGATTTCATCAATCCAAGACTCAGCGAACATTATAAAATTGCTAACGTATTATTCTTTGTTTTATGATTAGTCAATATTTATTTATAAAGATATTACTTCATAATTATAAGATAATTATAAGAGATAATTACAATTGATGATCATAAAAGATATTATAAATACAAATACATATTACCATACCATAAAAATTTACTAATTTTTGTTCTAAAAAACAAATGTGTTTTGATAGCAATAAGTACAGCACATTGTTATTTTTGAGTTTTATATAGATAAGATATAATAAATAGCACTTGATTTTCAATTAATTGTCATGTTCATTTATGCATCAGTTATAAAAGAAAAGTTAACTCATATGTATAAATGCAAATAATAAATAATTACAAATATTTAGATGAAAAGACAATAAAGATTTATTTTAAATGATTGCATACTAGTCTGCTTAATTTAAAAAAAAACTATACTCTATGATTCCAGTGATCAAATAAATAATAAAAAATATAATAAAATAAATGAATAAATAAAATAATAAATAAATATAAGTATATTTAAATCTAAAAGAGAAATATTTAATTCTGAACCAATCATTCAATTAATTTCCAGTGAATGAAATTTACATTCCATTTATTGAGTTTCATTTTCTTCAGCTTCAACTATACAAATTTAAATATAGTTAATAAACTAAATATGTCAAAAATAAATTTAAAGAAATAAATTTACCAATTATATTATCAGGAATTGAAAAAAATTGCTGTCTTGAATCTAAATAAATAATCAATATAAATTGTTCTTCAAAAAAATATAGATATTTATTTATTTGTACTTACTAAATGTATCATATTCATGTATTGTAAGTTTAGATATGAGTCTACTTGTATATATTGCTTCAGAATGCATTTGATTTGGATCATATTGAATAAAATTCTCGTTTAATTCATTTGCTGCTTCAATTTATCTTTTCCATTCAATATTATCATGTAGAGTAGAACAATATTTATCAAGTTGAAATTTCAATTCTTCAGCAGTTGGATAATTGAGAGGTTCAAAATTCCAGCATTCTTCCATTATTTCTTTGAGAGATTGAGGAATTCCACACTTAATTTCAGATTTAAGCCCTTCACAAATGCATATTGCAAGATTTTCATTATGTGGAATATTATAATATGGTGGATAACTAGTTAGAACTTCTAACATAACCATACCAAAAGAATAAATGTCAGATGCTTGAGTATATTCTCCTCTATTTAATGTCTCAGGTGCCATATATGGAATTACACCATAAATTTTTTCTGTATCATTCTCTGTAACTGGTTTGCACAGTCCAAAATCAGTAATATAACACAAAGTTAAAGTTTGATTAACTATATTACCAGAATGAAAATCTTTATGCACTAAGCCCTTTTTATGGATACTTGCAAGCCCCTTTATAATTGTTGATAAAATAGAAATTTTATTATTCCAAGTTAATTCATTAAACTTGCAATTTAACAGTTTTCGAAGACTACCATATTTTGCATAAGCCATAACTATCATATATTCATTTTGTTGATTCCATATATAGCAATTGTCATTTTTACCACGAAATTTAAGTTGATTTTTAATCTAAAGTATTTATTAGCATAAATAAAATATAATTATTATGTATTTAAAATAAACTAAATATGATGAAATTTAAATGACAAAATATTTATCTCTTGCAAAAATTCATTTTTATTTGCATAATCAAGACTTTTCAAGCAAACATCTTATTCTCCAGACCTTTTCCAATTTTTTGCTTCATAATTCCAAGAATAAATGGGTCCATCAAGCCATTTTGCTTTGTATACTGTGCTAAAATCCCTTTAGCAAGGTATGTGACATCCTCAAATATATCAAATGGAATCCATTCAATAATTTTTTGATTTTTATTTGCATTTAATTGTATTTGTTGAATAAATTCATCAATTTCTCTATCTTCACTTGTCCATTTATTAAATTCATTTTGGAATTGTTTGACATTACATGGATGGCACCAATTTCTTCTAATATTTTGATGACATTCTCTACATATCATAGAAAACCTAAAAATATTATTGATAATTAATTAAAGAATTGTTATTTGATATTGAATTAAATTAATTTCAATAATTATGAATCTAAATACTCACGAACTGTAATATAATTTATATTGATTAGTTTATAATTGATTAGAGAATTGTTATATTATATTGAATTAAATTGAAACATTGATTTCAATAATTATGAATCTAAATACTCACCTCCTGTAATATAATTTATATTGATCAGTTTATAATTGGTTAGAAAATTGTTGTATCATTATAATAATTATTATTAAAATTATTTATATTATTTTTTTTCTATCAAAGAAAAGAATAAATATTTAAAAATTCTGTTACATTAATATTATCATACGTATTGATTTTGTCTTCTTTTTTTTGAACCATATACTTCATAATCCTTTAAATGCCCCAGGATTATTCTTGTTATTGTTTGCTGCTGTTCTTATTAATAATATTAATTTTAACATTATCATTGCTATTGCTAATATTTGTGTTATTGATATTAGACACGAAATATAGAAAGGCCTGTCAGCCTTCTATTTCGATATTATTATTATTACAAGTTTTATTATTAGTGATATTATTAACGTTGTTGATTTTGATGAAATAAAATAAAGGAAAGTCTGTCAACCTTGAATTCCGTTTGAATTTGCCATGATTAACTTTTTTTTGATGAAAATTGAAAGAAAAAAAAAAAGAATTTTGAGAAAAATGGGCTGTTTATATAGATAAATTTTTGGGGTTTTTTTTTTATTCGCGAATTTAACAAGACAAGATAGACCAAAATGTAACGCGAAAATTTAAAAGAATTTGCGAAATGAAAATAAAAAAAATAAAAAAAAATAAATAAATATGATATTTACATAAAAAATATGTAAATAACAATATAAACAAATTTATTTTTATAGCATTCCTTATTCTTTAATTGTTCTTATTCTTTTTTTAAAAAAAAAACTTTCAATCTTGAAAATGTTTATCTTCTGCGAAATACTGGAACATTTAAAAACATTAAAAGGTATGATGAACTATGAACTTGAATCATTTTATTGTCACTACTCAATCTGTATTTGTATATAGAAGATGAAGTTAACATGATTTTAACTCATCCAGTATTGTACATGGACCCGTTGGACAGTGTTTGGACAAAAATTTCTTTTTTTTAAAACATAAATAACGCAAAATTTTATTAAAAAATTTTACTTTAAGCTATTAATTAAAGTTGTTAATGCTCAACTTTTTCATATATGTGTAAAGTTTTAATATATATTTATAAGTTAATTAAAGCTACGGACGGCGCGTACGCGGACCTTTGACAGTTAAAAAAAAACCTTGGACATGTAAAATGTACAATACTGCTCTCATCTATGTTTTGATGTTAAAGAATCTCCTAGAAGTGGTTCGTTTAAGGAGTAAGGCTTACAGGACAGGTAAAACAGGATAATTGAAATAGATACAGTATTAGGATAGTTTTCATTAAAATTTTAGAATTCTTAAATGAGACAATATTTATTTATTAAAATCAAATTTTCCTCCTATAAATACTTCGGTTTAAAATTATATACACATTTACAATTTTTTATTTTCGAGAGGAATGCATCTCCTTTTTCATCCTTTTATAAGAATTACACACTTGTTTATATAAATTTACAATTGTAAAGAATTATTAAATTATTAAAATTTTTATTTTTGTTTTCAATAATATGTATCTAAATTGAAAATTTAAAATGTTCACGGTATAAGAAACTATAATATATTTGATTCCAAATTGTAACAAGTACATGATTTTTTTAAGCTTAGCTCAGGCCTGCAAGTTTATACTTTTACTTGAATTTTATGAATAGAGAGTAATTTTCTTCTTGAAAGCTATGATTTGTTGAATCACATTTTTACTATGATGATGATTATAATTGTAAGAAAATAGAAATAACATATTAAAAGAATTATACTTATTTGTTTATTACTTATTTTTACATTATAGAAGATTAATTATTTTATCTTTTAAATATTCCCTTACGTTAAACCTTTTTTTTTCTTTGCGGACGCCACATTTTTAATATTTCTTTTATGATGAATAAATATTCGCTTAAATACAGTAATAAACTATTATTTCTCTATTATCAGTTATCGTATAATATCACCACATTCCTGTTTTATAATTTTACATCTAGACTTATAAATAATAATAATGTAACGATATATGCACTCACACCAAAAAAAAAAAAAATAATATCTTTATATCCTTATGGGCGTTATCTATAAATAATTCAAATATTCGCTTGAATGAAAAATTACAGTCTAATCTTTCGTTATCATTCAAATAATTAATAATTAAAGAAATTTATTTAATCTATTGCCTATTTATTTCATAATTTATAATTCGGTATTTTTTTTAAAAAAAAATAATTCTTTGATAATCTAATGGTGATGGATTTTTTACTATCGCGTACCGTTATGATCAAAGCGCGAAGAGAGAAAGAGAAATGGTTATCAAAGCCATACTTATTAGGAACGAGTGTGACAATTATCTTTACGAATTCCTAATACAGCGAAAAGGGCAAGCTTAGTTCACGAAAGAAATTCAACTCGAACATGATGGCTACGTAGCTAACCTATATAGTTTTAAGAACGCGTTTAAGATTAAGTAATTTTTTTTTCTTGGTGGGTTGGCATTCTAACATTATTTAAGCAAAGTGCATCTTCTGGTTTTAAGCCACAGCATATTGCACTACGATATTTAAAGATACTGATACTTATCTTCCTTTTAAAGTGGAAAAAAAAACAGTAGATGTGATAAGTTTTTGGAAGGAAGTCCGAAAATTAGAAGAGGGAAACGCAGTTCGGACCGCCTCATTAGGGCGGAAAGCAGTAAGAAGTTGGAGTTGGTCATTTATAAGGGACCTGGATTATATTTGCTGATTCTAACACTTTTTTCTGTGAAAAGCTTGCTCAATATGCCAATGCGCATGAAGCATCAACCAAAAGTAAAACATATCAATTAATCGTCATTGTAAACGAAAAAATGAATTTGATTCTAAAAAAAAAATGATTATTAAAAGGTAAAAAAAATTTAGGTGGTAAAAGTTAAAAATTCATGAATATTTTCTATTTAGGGTAAAAATTCAGAAAATATGCAATAGTGAAGATCACGAAGAAATTAAATTGATTTAACTAACAATTAAAGTATGTTTTATGTCAAATATTATTTTCTTTATTCCTGTATCTCACAATTTACTAATTATTTTTAGTAGGAAATTGGTTGCATTAATGTAGCAGATAGATTTCGATACGGTATTATCGGAATATTGTCTCCTGAAGGCATGTAAGTGTTAACTAGATTGATGTAACATTTACATCAGATATATTAAGCACTTTTTATTATTTTTCTCATTGTATTTAGAGCTTTATCATCATTAAGAATGGAAAAAAATAAACCTTATACTTTAAAATAAGTCAGAATTAATAAGTAATAATAAATAAATCTATGCTATTATTTAAAATCTTATATAAATTCTACAATCACAAAGATTATTTATTATTCAGATTATTTATTAGACTATTATTTATTTATCTAATATAATCTCAAGCATTAAATTTATGCTTAAGAATTTAAATTAACCGGAAAATTTCCCTCGTCTCTTTGGGTGTCCCATTTCGAAATCTATATATATGTATAAAGTAATTGAAAAAAAAAATATATATATTTATTAATATAAATAAAATATAATAATATATTGAACTCAAAGATATACTCTCATAAAATACATAAATATAATTAAATTAAATTATTAATTTCAACTTACAAAATCATTAGGACACAAACTATTGAAAGCTCTAAAGAATTGCTTACAAGGAGGAAAATCTTCACCACGAGATCTAATACATTTATGATAATCTACATAATTCTGCCAACAATGTTTTGTTTGATTAGTATTTGGAAAGCGAGCATCAAAACCAGCTTGAGTGAGAATTAAGTGAGAAATAAAGAATGATAATATGTAGTGAATGATAAAAAGAATAAAAATGTTTTTGTAAGTTTAATACAACACAACAATAATAATATTATTATTATTTTTAAACAAAAATCGAAATTAAATGATACAAAATTATTATTATTACCTGTACGGAGAGTAATGGTTTTAGTTTCGAAATTTTCGGAATCACTTGAAAGAATGAATGAAAAATAAAATACATATATTTAAAGGCTTTAAAAATTTTGAACCATTTGTCATTTATATCATTTATGTTCAATTACTGAAAACCAAAAAAATTAAGTAAGCTTGCCTATCAGGAGTATTTTCGGCCATAGTTGAAAAAAAAAATGAATTAACTACAAGTTCAAAAATCGGAATTTTTTTTTTTTGATTTTTACACCTTGTACCCTTGTACTATAATCATATTCATCCCTTGCGCTAAAGTTGCTAAAAATAAATTACAAAATCACCAGTTCAAGAAAAATGTCAGCAGATCTTATAATAATAATTTTATCAAAAATGGATTCATTTATTTATTTGTTTTTTATACCTAATCTAAATCTCATAAAAAATTTACTATAGTACTATACATAGAAAATAATTATTTTTATATTATATTATCGTTCAGAGTGATCGTAATTACTAATTAACAATAATAAATTATATTTATAATTTTTAGTTAATTTCTTTCTCTTCTCTTTGACATAAAATCCGAAACCAATTCTTGATACATTTCATCATGTAAACCTTTAACACGTTGATAATGACCATGAATACGAAGAAGTTCGGATTGTAATTCTGATACTTGAATTTGTAATTTGTTAGTTTCATCACCAGTCTAAAATATTAATCAAATATTAATAATCAAATATTTAATCAAATGTTAATCAAATGTAATCAAATATTAGAAATCATCTTTGTAGAAAATAAAATTAAGAAATTGGAACATACGCGAAATTGTCTTTGGTTCTTTCTTTCTTTAACCAAATCATGAAATTCCGGCGAATTTATACCATTTATACCTATTAATAAAATAATAATAACAATTTGTTATTATTTTAATAATAATAAACAAATTTAGGATCAAAACATCAGAATTTTACCTTGACCATCATATCCATCATATCTAGTTACATCAAAAACATTCTAAAGAGAAACAATATTTAATCAGGAACAAATTGCTAATAAATTGTGAATGAAATGTAATAAATATTGGATAAAAATTACATCAATATTATCATTCAAAATTAAAGTTACGAATTCTTCAGAATCATCACTTTGCATTAATTTTCGTCGTTGTTGTATTCTTTTAAAAGGTTGTATTGGTTGTATAATTGATTTATTCATTGATAATCCAATTTTAAAAAGATCTGGCGGTTTCAAGAATGTACGTAAACTTGTTATCGGACCTTCAGAAATGTAATTTTAAAAATTATTATCATCATTAACGATAAGGTTTAAAGAATAAATGATTTAATATACATATAAAATATATATAAAATATATATATATATTTATTTATTTATTTATTTAAATATTAATATACAGTATATATAAATGTAAATTTAAATACCTTTATGATGATTAAAGCTTTTTATCATTTGTCTACTATCAATATCCCATACTCTTACATTACCATCTTGTGACCCTGACAAAAGTAGAGTGGCGTCATATGAGAGTGAAATCATTGTAATAGGCGAACTAAAAAAAAAAATAAAAAATATAAAATATAAAAATATAATTAAATTTTTTAAATAATATTTTTTTTAAATAACACTAAGAATATATTATGAATTCAAATCTTACGTATGCCCTCGGAAAGTTAAACCATTATTATGATTATTATTATTATGATTACCATTATGTGAAGATATGATATCTTCCATAATCCCATCACCTCCAATTGAAGTTATTTCCATTTTATTTTCAAATTTTCGACGATATAAATTTACTTGATAAATTAAATTATCTTTACCACCAGCAAATAATATTCTTTCTGCTGGATCAATTGTAATAGCGGTGATAACAGTCGGAAATACAAACGTAGTTAAAAGATATCCGGTTGATAAATCCCATAACTATTTATTATTATATAAATGATTGTTATTAATATTTTTAATTAATTAATTAATAATTAGTTTAATTAATCATATAAAAATATTAAATTTACTTACTTACTTTACAAGTATGATCTAAAGATGAACTTAATATTCTTGCTTTATTAAAACTTCCAATACCACATATTATATCTGTAATAGGTAAGGAATGATCTGGTAATGAATAATATGGTGATAAGGTTTCTGATTCTTCTTCATCTAACACACTAATTAAATTAAATTAAATTAATTTTAAATTAAATTAAATTAAATTAATTTTAAAGATTATCATTTCATATCATTTCACGTTAAAATTAAAATATTTATAATTGATTTAAAAAAAAAAAAATCAAACCTTGCCTGCTCATTAACCAAACATTCAATCCTGCATCCTCACTTCCTGAAATTAATGCCGTATCATCATATGTAAATTTGAGAACATTGATTTTTTTATAATGAGCATCAAATACGCGACATAATCTTCCAGTTGAAAGCTTTTTTAATTAATTATAATTTTAATTTTAAAAATAAATAAATTTATTTTTATTATTATTATTTTTATTTCTTTTAATTTATTATTATCTAATTTCAAACTTTTTATTTATTTTATTTACCTCCCAAACATATATTTTTCCATTATCTGTTCCACCTGCACAATGTGATCCTTGATTCGTTACAGCCAAAGAATTAAGTTTCTCGGGACATATTATTTTAAGATGAATTTGATCCTAAAACAAAAAAAAAAAGTGAAATATCATCAATTAACAAATTAATAAATCAATTAATCAATTAATAAATCAATTCATCAAATAAATAAAATATTCAAATAAAATATTAATTAATTAAATTACTTTTTGCCAAGAATAAACGTGTAATAAAGCTTTATTCACTTGTGAAGCTATTATTAAACCCACTCTATCAGGTTGTCCGGGGAATGGAATTAAAGCTAATCCATGTTTATTACAAACATTTTGTTTAAAAGTTGTAACTAATGTTCCTGTTCTAAAATCCCAAACATGTATAATTGGTTCAGTAGAAGAAGAAGTTAATACAAGTTCTGTTAACATCTTTCAAACAAAAAAAAAATTTTTGATCAAAAATATTTATTTTTATTTATTTTCATTGGATCGATAAAAAAATATATATATTTGAATCCCGGAGCCAGGTTATTGGCTACCTAAAAATGTTTGTTAAAAAATCAATTTTTTTTTTTTCAAAATTTGATATTGCATTGACCAAAGATTTCATCTCTTAATAATAATAATAAGTGGTGGTAAAGTTATTTTTTTTTTGTCTTATCCATTCATTTATTCATTTGTTCATTTGTTCATTTATTAATTCGTCAATAATTCATTTATAGAAATGGCCAAAGAAAAAAAAGCTGCACGTAGTGCTATCTCTGATGTCGTAACCAGAGACTATACAATTCATTTGCACAAAAGAGTTTTTGGCAGGTAAAATTGACAATTCTTTGTCTAATGGATCTTATAAAGATCGTAATAACTTCTTATATTGACACACATGTATATATATGTGTGTGTATCATATCAATTTTACAATAGTTTGATAATAATAATAATAATTAAAAATATCTAAAAAAAAAACAGGAGTTTCAAAAAGCGAGCACCACATGCCGTAAAATCGATTAAAGAATTTACCGAGAAACATATGGGTACCAAAGATGTTCGTCTCGATCCTTTATTAAATAAAGAGATCTGGAAACAAGGAATTAAGAATGTACCACATCGTATGCGTCTTCGTCTCGCTCGTCGTAGAAATGACGAAGATGATGCAAAAGAAAAGTTGTACACTTATGTTTCTTATGTTCAAGTACCTTCACTTAAAGGTAAAATTGTTATGAATATATATATATATGAATATGATTATATCATGATGATTAAAATAATCTTTTTAATCCCTATATTTTATAGGTCTTCAAACTCAAGTTGTAGATCAATAATAAAAGTTCAAATTATTAAATAATTTAATAATTTGTATGATCATTAAAAAATAAAATAAAAATAAATTAATTAATTCTCTCTTTAAATGAAATAAAATTCTTCTCGGATAGTAAAGTTGAATTTTTTATTATTATTATTATTATTATTTTATTTTATTTACATTTATTAAGTACTTTTCTTGCTATAATTAATGTATCCAACGCCAACACAAGCCATTAATAATGTGTTGGTTGTGGGATCAGGTTTGATTTTGAATGTGACATCAAAGAAATTTTTAAGATCTCGTATATATTGTATTCTTGAAAGAAAAAAAAATTAAATTAAATTAAAATCTTTTTAATTTCGATTAAAAATAATTAATTAAAAAAAAAAAAAAATTCAAATTCAAAACCTACGTAAAAGCTGTCAATTGTCCTAATCTGATTTTTGATACATCTTCAGTACTCAATACCATCATTAATAAAATTAACCATTGATTTAAAGAATCAATACATCCGCCTTTTCGTATTTCCGTAAGTAAAATTTTTGCGGTTCTTTGACCGATATCTTCCGGGGTTTCTCCTGATTTCGCAGCTTGTTCCGCTGAAATAAGAACTCCCGTTGTGGATTCGGCTACTAAAGAAATTGCAAATCCTGGTGATCTGTAATAAATAATAACCAATTAATCAATCACATATTACTACTAAAAAAATTAATAATAATAATATCATTAATATATATAACTCACTTTCCAGATTCTTCACCCTTGTAAACATCGGTATATATGTAAACATCAGGAATATATCTATTCAATATTGATCTTGCTGAATTTACCATTCGATTTGCATTTTGAGGTGAAACCCTTGTACAACATCTAAAAACATATTAAATAAATAAATAAATATAAATATATATATATATACATAAATACATAGATAAATATAAATATAAAAATATTTGGGAATAAAGAATACATTACGCAATACCACGAATACGTTTTATTCGACCTTCATCTATGTATTGTATTGGTTTTAATGACTTCACGACTGGACATTTAAAAGTAACTTCACCTCCGCCAAGTGGAGCGGATCCTCGTTTAGAAATCTACATTTTTCAAGAAAGAATAAGAAATAAGAAATTAAAATTTCATCAATTATAGATAGATAGATATGGATAGATATATATATATTATTATTACTACTATTATTATTTTATTATTATTATTATTATTGAATTAAACCTTTAATTCTAGTCCTTCTTCTGTAACAAATCTTCCAAGTTGTAACAAAGTCACGGTTCTTATGGTATCAACCTATGAAATATAAGAATTAAAAAATCAATATTATTAGAAATAGATTAAATTAGAAAAAACAATGATGAGAAATCCAAAAAAAAAAGACAAACCGAAATATCAATATTATCATTGGTAATTCCAGTTAAAGTTAAATTAAATGGATTCTTCGCAAATGGTGCTAAAGCGATTAATGGTTCTAAAAAATATCCAATTGCTCGAGAAATACCACAATCATGATTAATTTTTCCTCCGGTGATTACTCCGGGTTTATATAAAACACTTGTGCCTTTTTTTTTTAAAAAAAAAAAAACAAATTAAATAGTTATCATTGTTATCACATTTTCTTTTCTTTTAAAAAAAAAATCACTATCGAAAAAAATAACCAAACCAACCTGTATAATTAATTTCCAGAGTTGAACCATTTGTTACTTTATCCAATAACCTTAAAAAACTAATTTCAAAATCTAAATTTTTTATTATATAATTGATTTAAAATTATTCAATAAATAAAAATCTCCATAATAACAATTATATATAATAATAATAGAATTAAAAATTATATATAAACCTTGTAACCCGGGATTATTGTCGTCTGAACGAATTTTATTAATTTTGATGGTTTTCCCACTTAATATTGAAAGAATTAATCGTTGTCGAAAATAATTATGTCCAGAAAATTTTAATACTTTACTCATTTTTTATTTATTATTAAATAATTAAATAACTAATAATTTAGGGTTGTAAAAAAAAAAAGAATTACTTTTTATAATTTCTGCTAATTTCACGAGATCTGTATTACAATAGACATCTAGGTGAAACCTAGAATTAGATCGTCAACTTAACAAACAAACAAATTGTCGTCATCATATTATAACCATATAAGATAAAATCAACATTTGTATATCTGTTCACTTTTAACCATGAAACAAGCTAGTACCATCCTTAATCCCGTATATATTTTTGAAAAAAATAAGTGTCGGAATCATTGAAAAAATTTACGGAAGGAACCCAAAAAAGCATCATGAGATCAAAGAGAAAAGTTTATCGAACCCGATTAATACTACTATCTCGATCCAATGTTAATGGTTATAGAGTGGAATGAATCGGATTGATACAACGAAAAATACCATAATTAAAAACATATATACATATATTTGTTGTATTTTTTTTTAACAATTTTTCTATTTTTGGATCATCAGTTATTCAAGGTGTTCCCAAATACCGCTGGATTTAATTTTTGGCGCTTCATCTTCTCCATTGATGATATTCGTAATATAGTGAAAATGCAAATTCTTATTGATTTGACTTCATCACTAAGAACATATTTTTAACCATTCGTTTTTAAAATTTTTAACATAATAATTATCTTTGAGGTATATCAATTGTTTAAAATTTTAGAAAAAAAGATGGATTATTGTTTATTGATGTGTGAATTCATTCACTTAGGTCATTGCATAATCTTTGGAGGGTAATGCCGACAATGATGCTTCTCTGCTTTCACTCAGGTATGTCGCATGTGAACTGAAGCCATAGGAAATGACCTGAAAGTTAGGAAGGATCGGCAACACCCGGTTGTATTATTTCAATTCTTTGACAAACACTTTTATTTTCGTGAATTTAAATAGGTTTTGCAACCAAGGGATATACTCTTACAAAAATACCATAGATAGAAATTCATTTACGCAAGAACAAGAACACAAAAAATATTATGTATAGTACTTTGTATATCACGTTAATAACTTTAATACATAAAATCCAAAATTGATATTAAATTAATAAATGATTATTTATTTTCTTGCTTTACAAAGAATTAGCCCTTGATTATTTTGATTATTTTAATTAATTTAATCATTTAATGCGATCCTATAACTTATAATTTACAAAAAATATAACCTGATGTAAAAAAAAAGCGGTATTATAAAATCTTTAAGGTATATTTAAAATTGTTCTCTATTTCTTAAGACAAGGAGAGGGGAAAAAAAGTATGATAAGAAATTTGGTATGTTTAAATATTAAAAGAATAACCAATATCTATTGTTAATAATTTAGAACAAAGAAACGTTATTAGTTTTACGTTATTTGGCAGCAATTAAACAAACAAACAAATAAAGAGGCAAATCATTTCATAGTTATTATTAACATAGCAAGTCGTTCATTATTATTATTGCATAAAAAAGAAAAGTGGTTAGTTTTATGTTATTTGGCAGCGATTAAATAAACAAACAAATCGCTCGTGGTTATTATTATAATAGCGGGTCGTTCACCACTCGTCGTTATTATTACCGTAGCAGGTCGTTAGGCCGATATTCTTCCATTACTGGATTTTAAAAACAAATAACGCACAAAATTGTATATTTCATATACTGTTAAAATGAATAAATTAATCGATTTTTTTTTATATTATGATAATTCAAATGATTCAAACAATAAATTATAAATAGAAAATAATGCCCGAAATTAATAGATTTTTAAATTATTATAATTATAAATAAAGAAATCTAGTAAGAGGCGATGGTGGTTGTTGTTGTTGCTTAAGTTCCTGGATTTTAGGTTCAATGAGTTGCTCTCCTCCCAATTTTGGCTGAAAGGCTTAATGAGTTGAGAAGGATGGCAACTATCCTCTTCCTTTTCTCAAATGTAAATAATCTTCCAAGAATTTTGGGCAATTGTTTTGACATTTTTGCATATAAATTTTTAAGCAAGTGTCAGAATTGTAAAAGAGATTTGAAAATATTTAACATAAACAGCTATTTAATCAATAAATAAGAAATTATTCGAAAAGAATGTTATAAGTGATGAAATTTATTGATATTGTTATTTGCATATTTTTTATGCAAATATCATATTATTTTTTTTATTTTATTTCGCAAGTTCTTTTTGAAAAAATCGCGACTTAAAAAAAAATTATCTATATAAACAGCTCACTTTTCTCAAATTCTTTTTTTTTTCTTTCTTTCAATTTTCATTAAAAAAAAAGTTAATCATGGTAAATTCAAACAAAATTCAAAGTTGACAGGTTTTCTTTTATTTCATAAACAACGCTACCAACAACAACATTAATTATAAAGCCAATAATATAAAATTATCTCTAATGATAATAATATCACTAATACAACACACTTGTAATAATAATGATAATAATGAATAGATGTCCGCAGGCCTTTCTATATTTCGCATCTAATATTAGTAATATTAATATAAT
This sequence comes from Diversispora eburnea, assembly GCA_910592015.1. Classification (NCBI taxonomy): domain Eukaryota; kingdom Fungi; phylum Glomeromycota; class Glomeromycetes; order Diversisporales; family Diversisporaceae; genus Diversispora; species Diversispora eburnea. Next base: position 1,983 of record CAJVPK010000045.1, on the reverse strand, counting down.
AACAACAGCAGCAACGATAAAATGATAAAAGGAAGTGAAACACTTAGGGAATTTGAAGGATTATGAAATATATGGTTCAAAAAAAAAAGATAAAATTAATAAATATAATATTTGCTAGCATTTTCAAATATATATTCTTTAATTTTGTACAAATGTATGACAAACGGAATTTATTTAATCCGATAATGTGTGACTGTCGGCAATACTTTTTTTAGATTTTAAAGAATTGAAGAGAAGAAATGAAGAAGTTTAAGAAGTCATGGGAAAAAATGAAAGAAACGGAATCGGGAGGGTCGGAAGAGTAGGTATATTGTTACATCCAAAACCAAAATTTATTGCTAATAATAAATTACATATATTAAATTACATTTCTAATCAATATAAATAGATTGTGAGTATTTAGATTCATAATTATTGAAATTAATTTAATTCAATATCATATAACAATTCTCTAATCAATTATAAACTAATCAATATAAATTATATTAAAGGAGGTGAGTATTTAGATTCATAATTAATGAAATCAATTTAATTCAATATCATATAACAATTCTCTAATCAATTATAAACTAATTAATATAAATAGACGGTGAGTATTTAGATTCATAATTATTAAAATCAATGTTTCAATTTAATTCAATATCATATAACAATTCTCCAATCAATTATAAATTAATCAATATAAATTATATTACAGTGAGTGAGTATTTAGATTCATAATTATTGAAATCAATTTAATTCAATATAATATAACAATTCTCTAATCAACTATAAACTAATCAATATAAATTATATTACAGAGAGTGAGTATTTAGATTCATAATTATTGAAATCAATTTAATTCAATATCATATAAATTCTCTAATCAATTATAAACTAATCAACATAAATTATATTTCAGGAGGTGAGTATTTAGATTCATAATTATTGAAATCAATTTAATTCAATATCATAACAATTTTCTAATCAATTATAATCTAATAATGTAAATTATATTACAGGAGGTGAGTATTTAGATTCATAATTATTGAATCAATTTAATTCAATATCATATAACAATCTCTAATCAATTATAAACTAATCAATATAAATTATATTACAGTCCGTAAGTATTTAGATTCATAATTATTGAAATCAATTTAACTCAATATCTTATAACAATTCTCTAATCAATTATAAACTAATCAATATAAATTATATTATAGTTGGTAAGTATTTGGATTCATAATTATTGAAATCAATTTAATTCAATATCATATGACAATTCTCTAATCAATTATAAACTAATCAATATAATTGTGTTACAGTCAGTTAATAAAATCAATTTATACAATATCAAATAACAATTTTTTAATTAATTATCAATAATATTTTTAGGTTTTCTATGATATGTAGAGAATGTCATCGAAATGTTAGAAGAAATTGGTGCCATCCGTGTAATTTCAAACAATTTCAAAATGAATTTGATAAATGGACAAGTGAAGATAGAGAAATTGATGAATTTATTCAACAAATACAATTAGATGCAAATAAACATCAAAAAATTATTGAATGGATTTCATTTGACATACTTGAGAATGTCACATACCTTGCTAAAGGGGGTTTTAGCACAGTATACAAAGCAAAATGGCTTGATGGACCCATTTATTCTTGGAATTATGAAGTAAAAAATTGGAAAAGGTCCAGAGAACAAGATGTTTGCTTGAAAAGTCTTATTTATGCAAATAAAAATGAATTTTTACAAGAGGTAAATATTTTGTCATTTAAATTTCATCATATTTAGTTTATTTTAAATTCATAATAATTATATTTTATTTATGCTAATAAATACTTTAGATTAAAAATCAACTTAAATTTCGTGGTAAAAATGCAATTGCTATATATGGAATCACTAAAAATCCAACAAAAAATGAATATATGATAGTTATGGCTTATGCAAAATATGGTAGTCTTCGAAAACTGTTAAATTGCAAGTTTAATGAA